>PVLC010003802.1:43426-92644 GCA_004027655.1 Graphiurus murinus
AGACCGGAGGATCCGGGTTCGCGGCCAGCCTCAGCTACCTAGTGAGGCACTCCGCAACTTAGTGAGACTCGGTTTCAAAATAAAGAATAAAAAATAGGGCTGGGGGTATAGCTCGGAGGTAGAATGCCCCTGAGTTCAATCCCCAGTACCGCAATAAATAAATAAATAAATAAATAAATAAATAAATAAATAAATAAATGAAACAGGGCTACAGGTGTAACTCAGAGGCAGAAACCTTGGGTTCAATCTCCACTCCAATATCACTAAGTAAAAGAGAGAGAGAGAGAGAGAGAGAGAGAGAGAGAGAGAGAGAGAGAGAGAGAAACAGACAGACAAAATAAATTGGCAAACATATAAGTACAAGTAGTGAGAAGTACCATGCAGAAAAATAGCCAGAACTAAAGGAAAAAAAGAGGGAAGCTATGTAAAAGATGTAAACAAGAATATCCCAGAATATCCATTAACTTAAGTGGATAAACAAAATGTGCTACATTTGTACCTTGAAATATTTTTCAGCCATAAAAAGGAATGAAGGACTGATCCATGTACAATATGGACGAGCCTTGAGAACATGATGCTGAGTGAAAAGAGCCAGTTACAGAAGACCTCATGTTATATGCTTCCATTTCTATGATATGTTCAAAATAGGCAAATCATAGGAACAGCAAGTAGATTAATAATTACCAGGGACTGGGGTGGGGGAAATTGGGGGGTGACTGATAATGGGTACAGGGTTCCTTTTTGATTCAATGAGAATGTTCTGGAATTAGATACTGGTAATGGTTGTGCGACCTATGAAAACCATGGAGCTATATACTTTAAAACAGTGAATCTGCCAGGTATGGTGGCACACTTGTAATCTTAGTACTTGGGAGGATGAGACAGAAGGATCCCAGGTTCAAAGCCAGCCTTGGCAATGTAGCAAGGCTCTCAGAAACTTAGTGAGACCCTGTTTCCAAATAAGAAATAAAATCGGGGCCAGGCGGTGGGGGGATGCAGCTCGGCCTCTGAGTTTAATCCTCAGTGCCAAAACAAAACAACAACAAAAAAAAACAGTGAATTTTATAGTGTGTGAATTATATCTCAATTAAAAGATACTTGAATGGCTGCCCAGACTCAATTATTGGATTGGTAATAAAGTCTCTAATGAGAAAGAAAAAAAAAGTATCCCAGGAGATGGAGGAGGATACATGAGTCTGTTCAAAGACACACACACACACACACACACACACACAGAGGGCCACACAACCAGATCCGCAGGGCTAAATGTGCCAGTTAGCCACAGTAACTCAGGGGTGTTCTACCTTCGAGCTATACCCCCAGCCCTATTTTTTATTCTTTATTTTGAAACAGGTCTCACTAAGTTGAGGAGTGCCTCACTAGGTAGCTGAGGCTGGCCACGAACCCGGATCCTCCGGTCTCAGCCTCCCAAATGCTGGGATTACAAGCATGCGCCACCATGCCCGGCAGCCACATATTTTTTATTCTAAGTATGATGGGAAGCAAGAGACTGTTATGTTCTGATTTCCATTTTTTAAAAATCCCTTGGACTATTGCATAGAGGTATTTGGGGTCCAAAAGGAGCAGGGAGAAACAATGGGGCAGCATCAGCCATTGTTCTACCTGGGAAGAGATAGCAGTGGCAAGGCCCAGGCTGAGGGCAGCGGAATGGAGAGGAGAAGGCTGATGAGGATCTGTTTCAGGTCAAGGAAAAAAGGGCCTTGCTGATGGATTGGCCATGGGGAGGAAGGAGAAAAGGAAGATTCCAGAATCACCTTTCATATGGTCTCATGAGTTTTTCCAAAGTATTTTTTTGCCAGATTCAAACTGTACACAATACAAACTTAAGAGCAGTTCATCAAGTGCTTGTTCAAAGCCAGGTATGGTGGTACACATCTGTAGTTCCAGTACTTGGGAGTCTGAGACAGAAGAATCACAGGTTCAAGGCCAGTCTCAGCAACTTGGCAAGACCCTCACAACTTAGTGAGACCCTGTTTCAAAATAAAAAATAAGTTGGGAGTGGTGGTGCATGCCTGTAATCCCAGTACTTGGGAGGCTGAGACAGGAGGATCACAGGTTTGAGGACAGCCTCAACAAGTAGTGAGACTTGCATTAACTAGAGAGACCCTGTTTCTACATAAGAAATAAAATCAGGCTGGGGGTGAGCTGGGCGTGGTGGCACATGCCTGTAATCCCAGTACTTGGGAGGCTGATACAGGAAGATTGTAGGTTCACAGCCAGCCTCAGCAACCTAAAGAAGCCCTCCGCAACATAGATCCTGTTTCAAAATAAAATAGGACTGGGGTGTAGCTTAGAAGTAGAATACCCCTGGGCTCAATCTCCAGCACAACAACAAAAATTGGTAGTGTAGTCAGATGCAGTGGCACACACCTGTAATCCCACTTCTTGGGAGGCTGAGACAGGAGGATTGCACATTCAAGGCCAGCCTCAGCAATTAAGTGAGACCCTTAGCAACCTAGAGAGACCCTGTTTCAAAATAAAAAAATAAAAAAGGGTTGAGGGTGTAGCACAGAGGTAGTAGAAATGTCCCTGGGTTCAATCCTAAGTACCCGGGGAAGGGAGGGGGAAGGCAGGAACAACCATATTTTAAACTGGATATTTGTTGTCTCCCATGACAAACCTTGACGAGGCTGGCCTCATGTGAAACTCAAGCAGCTGCACAGGGCCCTTAGCTTGGTCAAATGCTCTGTTACCATTTTGAAATCCTATTATCTTTGAACTTTGTGTGCGTGTGTGGTGCTGGTGCTCAAACCCAGACCCCTGCACATATTAGGCAGGAGGTCCATCATTGAGCCACATCCCCAGCCCTGGACTTGTATTTTCCAAGTGAAGTCCGAGGGCCAGTGGAGTGTGTGCATGGGCGAGGAGATCCCCATGCTACCCATCTGTTACTCCTACTCATAGCATTCACATCTGCTGTTCCTGATGCCCATGAGCACAGAATCCCAGGAGAACAATGACACATGGAGGTCTAGCAAGACTCAAAGGGAGGATAAGGTAAGTCACATCTACAAAAGAGTAGGCAGTAGTTGGGCATAGTGGCACATGTCTGTAAACCCAGTACTTGGGCAGCTGAGACAGGAGGATCACAGGTTTGAAGGCAGCTTCAGCAATTTAGTGAGGTTCTCAGCAACTAAGCAAGACCCTATTTCCAAATAAAAATAAAATGAGTCTGGGGGTGTAGCCCAGAGGTAGAAGGCCCCTGAGTTCTATTCCTAGCAACACACACACACACACACACACACACACACACACACACACACACACAATGGATAGAGATACTGTCATCCCTGAAAGATGAGCTTCCTTTAGAGTCAGAACTTGCATCAAATATAGAAAGAAAGGAATGATAGTCTAAGAAACACTAAAGACCAAGAAGCCCTATCATATCTCTTTTTTAACTGGTCATCTTTCCCTGAATTAGCCAACTTGGTATGCCAAATGGTGACACAGATGGAAAGAGATGGACAGGGCAACCCACAATTCCTTTTCCTTACCTATAAGCTACAGAGATATAAATAAGCATGCATGTATGAGCTATGAAATGCAACGAGTATTAATTTAGTGATTCCACACACAAATGAAACAATCTGCTATTTAAAAACTCTCACGGGCTGGGTATGGTGGCACATGCTTGTATTCCCAGTACTTGGGAGGCTGAGACTGAAGGATCCGGGTTCCTAGACAGCCTCAGCTACTTAGTGAGGCCCTCCGCAACTTAGTGAGATCCTGTTTCAAAATAAAGACTAAAAATAGGACTGGGGGGTGTAGCTCAGAGGTCGAATGCTCTTGGGTTCAATCCCCAGTACTGCAAAAAATAAAATAAAAAAATAAAAACTCTCACAGTACAATATAGGCATAAAAGATAAAATCCATGCTAATAATTTAAAATTTTAATTTTCCTTTACAGAGCCTTCTATGTCTCCACTCATCCCAAGACTGGCTCCTCTCTCCTACTGGTCTTCCTATGGCTGTTGTTAGTACTTAAGTGTGTCTGGCCCTTGGAGAGTCCCCAGCCTGCCCACACCCATGTAAATGGAGCCTTCATTCAAGACTCTTCCACATCCCCACAGAGGTACACTGCCCTTGGCTTCCCTCTGGGATCAGCAAATGGAGGGAGTTCACCTCAAAGGCCACTGCATACCTGGTGCAGAGTCAAAACCAACTGGTCCTCCCTGCTCTGAGCGGGTCAGAGAACTGGTACACCAGTGCAAAGTGAGCTGTCACTTCTGATGAGTAACTGCAATGAGTGGGAAAGGGAGAGAGATTGCTGAGGGACAGGAAGTACTATTTCTTCTCAGTGTGGGTAGGGGTACTGTTGAAGCGGGGCACTAAGAATCAATGCAGTCTAGTCAGGGGCTGGGCTCAACTAGCTCCTCAGGCCACCAAAGACACTCTTGGAGTGGTTCAATCAACTGGTCCTTTGGGGACATCGCAGCCTTCCTCCCAGGTTCATAGCCCTACTTTGGAATGGGGCCTGAGATATGTTCAATGGGTGGTTCTGTGTGGATCTTGGGGCGGACATGAGATAAGCTACAGCCTGATGCCTTGACCTCAGCATCTCCATGGTTCTTCTGTGTTAGTCTCACAAGTGGCAGGCTTGTTGGCACTACATGCTTCCCAGGTGACGAAACTCTGTGCTATTTCATTTTACCCAAAGTCTAAGAAACAGGTCACGTTGCTTGTCAAGGTCTGTGAGAAGTGGCTTTTCACCGTGGCACCCAGTACCTAGAACACAGTAACCTGTTCCAGCCTGACAGAGGCCCAGGTGGGCATGTACCAACGCCAACAGCATGGGCTCTCCACCTGTGACCAGAGGACCTTCCCAGCCAGGTCTCTAACACTGACCAGCACATGACATTTGTTTTTGTGTCCTGAAAAAAAAAAAATGGGAATTCATTTTATTTCCCAGATTTGTTGTTTTGCCACTGTAAATAATGCTGCAATAAACATCCTTTTGATTTGAGGCTGATTTTTTCTGCAAAGTAAAATCTCATCAGTGGCAGTGTCAAATCAAAGATTATTTATGGGGCAAGCATGATAGTACGCTCCTCTAATCCCAGTACTTGGGAGGCTGAAAGAGGAGGATGACAGGTTCAAGGACAACCTTAGCAATGTAGTGAGACTTTCAGCAACCTAGTGAGACCCTGTTTCAAAACAAAAATAAACCGGGCACAGTGGTGCACGCTTGTAATCCCAGTACTTGGGAGGCTGAAACAGGAGGATTGCAGGTTCGTGGCCGGCCTCAGCTATTTAGTGAAGCTCTCCACAACTTAGTGAGACCGTGTTTTGAAATAAAGAACAGAAAATAGGGCTGGGAGTGTACCTCGGAGGTAGAATGCCCCTGGGTTCAATCCCCAGTTCTGCAAATAAAATAAAATTAAAATTAAACAAAAAATAAAAATAAGTAAATAAAATAAAATGGGACAAAGGTAGAGCTCAGAGGTAGAATGCCCCTGAGTTCAATCCCTATCCCAACCCCCCCCACACAAATTATTTATGGAATATTATATCTTTATATTCTGGAAAGTTTCCTAGTCAAGCTGTAGATGTTGATGCATAAATACATGCTTGTTTTCATACTGAATATCTCTGGAAGAACAACCTGAAAGGGGTGCCTCCATGGGGGGAAAGTGGATAGCTGTGGACATGGGAGGGAGACTGGCTTTTCACTGTGCACCTTTTTGGTGCCCTTTGGATGTTTTATCTCGAGTATATACTGCTCATTCAAAAAATTAGATTTTTTTCAGACTGTCTTTTAAAAAGGTCATGATGATTCACACATCCTCTAGCAACTTGGGAGAATACTTATTGAGCTCATTAGTGCCCTATATATTTCTCCTTCAAGGTTGTTTTCTCCCAGCTTTTTTTTTTTTTTTTTTTTTTTTTTTTTTTTTTTTTTTTTTTTTTTTTTTTTCTTTTCTTTTTCTTTTTCTGTTTTTTTGGACCTGGACCCGGTATGAGCCGAAGCATGTTGACTTTCTGCCTCCTGTAATCTATGATTCCTCCTGGTCTATAGCCCTTAGGCAGAAGGCAAACTCCCAGAAATGCTACTTTGGACAAAAGGCCCAGTCAGGGCATCCAAGCAACGCAAGAGAAAAACCCAGGCAAGGGTTGGAGCCAGGTCTTCAGAGGCCTGAGGGCTCTCATGGTAGGAGGAGGGAAAAGGGGGCATGTGCATGCTCTCTATCTCCCTCCCTCCCCCACCCCTGGGACTGAATCCAGGGACATTCTACCTCTGAGCTATATCCCCAGCCCTTTTTATTTTTTTATTTTATTTTGAAACAGGGTCTAAGTTGCTGAGGTTCTCGCTAATTTGCTGAGGCTTGTCTCAAACTGCAACCCTCCTGTCTCAGGCTCCCAAGTACTGGGATTACAGGTATGTGCCACCATGCCTGGCTTTTGCTATAATTTTAAACTTACACTAAGCTAAGCTGCCCTCACTAGCTGAATGTCCTAAAGTCTCCCAAATGCCCAAAGCCCCTCAAAAATGGCGAAGGAGAACTGTAGCAACAGCCATTGCCCATAGAACCTGCACTCAACTTGTATAAGGTCAGAGAAACCAGAGGAAATGGGGGACAAAGAATGAGGAGAATCAAGCTCACACAAACAGAAGGTCTTCTCACTCATTCCCTTCAAGCCCAGTCTTCCTCCAGCACTAGCCCAGAACTAAAAGCCTGGCCAGCCACTGCTCTGAGTCTTTGGAAAACAAAGCTGACCTGGATGCAGAGAGCAAGGGCCCTGAGAATGGCAGGGTCTGGCGGGAGGGGAGAAAGGGAAAGGGAATGGACTTGGCCTCAATGAGAAAGCAGCTCTGGTGAAAGTGGGGGATAGGAGAACATATAAGAATGTGAAAATGCCAGCGACTCAACGCAATTCAGGTGGAGGATTCAGATTGGTAGCTGTCATTCCACAGCCAAACTGTGCCCCTCCCCCAGTCTAGCTGAGCTGGGTGCAAGGAAGGCTCCCTTGTGCAGCCCCAGCAGCAGGGCTCCAGCCTTTGCTGTGGAATGCCTTTGTCCTCGACTCCCAAGATTCAGACCGATGTGTGGGCTAGATCAGACTCTGTGCATGGTGAAATGGGAGGCAACCTGAGTGTACGTCAGCAGGACTGGTCAACAAATTGTGCTGCAGTTATACACTAACTCCTTATGTTCCTCTGTCCCTCATCCTCCACAGAATATATCCCGAATCAGTTCTTTTCTCCTTCTTCCCAGGCCAAGCCACCAACCATCATCTTTCATCTGGACAGATGAAAGTCCACCCTTGCCTTCCAAGATGCTATCCTCTGGCCAGCCAAATGGACCAAATCAAAGAGTGATCACATCAGGTTGCTTCCTTGCTTAAAATCCTTCAATAGGTCTTCACAGGGGTCCATGCCAATAATCCTACCTGGGAGACTGATACAGGAAGATCATTTGAGCCTAGAAGCTTGAGGACAGCCTGGGCAACACCTCTCAGACATCAACATCTCTAGCCATCACTCATACACTCCCACTACACTGACTGCTTTTCTCTTCCAAGTTTATTGGTGCCCCAGCCTTTGCACAGCTTGCCCTAGCTGTTCTCATAGCTGGCTTTTTCTTGCCAGTCAGGTCTCCCTGCAACTGTCCCCTCCTCAGGGAGGCCTTTCCTAAACGCCTCTGCTTTAGTGGCCCTACTTCATCCTATTTTTATTCTTTGCAGAGTGCTTATCATTATTGTTATTTTTCTTTATTAATCAGTCTTGCTGATGAGAACACCCACTCTATGTGCACAGGGCTCTCATTTTATTCACAGTGGTGTCCCAGACCCTGGGACAGCACAGCACCCAAAGATGCTCAGGGGGCATCTGCTGGATGAATGCTCTTGAAGCTCTTAGAAAAACTGCCATACATCTACATATAGCCTATGCTTTTGCATTGGGAGAAAAAAGAAGCAAATGGTGTAAGTAGTGACATGTATTTCTGTGTGCACAGGAACTTCTGAGACCCTTTACCCGTTCTGTCGAATAACTACCCAGAACAAGTATTGCCCAAGTCAGAGGGACAGACTGGTAGAATGCAAAGCACCAGGCCGGCAGAGAAGACCCAACCTGTGTATGTCTCTCAAGGTGACTCTGAAAGGGACTATGAGTAGAGGGAGAACTTTATAGCATAAAAGGCAGTCTATGGCACTTCTGGCCTGTTCCCCAGTTGCAACAGCAGCAGATCTTCATTTTACTCCTCAGCTCTCAGAGTTCATGCAAGGAGGCAAAGGGTTCTGGGGCCTCAGGTCGACTTGTGTGACATGAGAAGAGTCCCTCTCTAGGCTGGTTCACATTCACCCAGGGCACTGGGGACACTGGGGGGTATAGTAAGAACGAACCAGACAAGACCCCTGCCCTCTTAGAGTATGTATTCTAAGAACCAAATAAATACATTATATTAGATGGTAAGTGCTACAAAAAAAAAAAAAAAAAAAGTGAAGGCCAGGGACAGAAAGCCACAGGCAGGCCATTTAGACAGGGTGGTCAGAAAGGCCTCACTGGGGCAGTGTCTCAGCCATTCACACACAGATCTGAATAAAGAAATACATATAACTTTGGATGTGTCTGTTTGCATATATACACACATATATTATATACTCTCCCTCCATTTTTCAATATGTCTTTCCTGAGAATCAGGAATAAAAGGTGATGCTTTTTCTTTCCATCCTCATACTTGGCAGCACACCACAGACATGGAGGGCCCATCTATCCAGACTGTATTCCACCTTCATAGCTGCATAGTGTCTCATTGAATAGACAAACTCGACCTACTCATCCAGTCCCTATATGGGACAGGTAGAACATTTCCCATCTTTTGTTCTGACAAGCATGTTACCATGAGTAACTGTGGACAAGTGTCCCTTCTCCCACTTGGGAACATCTATAGGCAAAAATTCCCAGGAGTGGAACTGCTGAGGCAGAGGAAGAGTATGTGCCAGGGTCATGCTGAGATACATTGCCAATGTTGCCTCTGAAATGCCCATTCCAGGTTCCCTTCCACTGGTGACGGACAAACCCTCCTGTTTCCCCACACCACTGCCAGCAGAGCCTTCTGCTCTGCCCTTCTTGGGGCGGGGGAGAAGGGGTATTATCTCAGCATGATTTTAATTGGCATTTTTCTCATGCTAAGTGTCGAGGATCTTTTATAAGAGGCATTTCCTATTTTTATAGATGCTGTCCATGGCAATGTGACAGACATGCCATCTTCCTGTATAGTATTCTCACGCCAGTATTCAAAGCCCTCCTACTACTCTCACCCCTCTCCCCTTTATGCTCCCCAGACCCTAGAATGTAAACGGCCAAGAGCCCAACATCCTATCCAACCCTACACAGTCATGCATAACCTGGCCCTGTCTACTTCTTTTATCATCTGTTGTGCTGATTCCCCCCTCACACAGGGCATATCTATGTTTGGGCCCTTCAGTTCTTCCAAATTGGCCCCATGTCTCCTCAGGGCCTTTGCATATACAGTGGTGGTACCATAAAGTTATACTGCTAGTGACCTGGCCATCTTAGTTGGTATAATGTCTATGCATGATGACACCCCTAAACACACATTTCTTTTTTTTTTTTTTTTTGGCAGTACTGGGGATTGTACACAGGGGTGCTCTACCACTGAGCTATACCCTCAGCCCCTTTTTATTATTTTGAGACAGGGTCTTGCTAAGTTGCCCAGACTGGCCTTGAGATCCTTCTGCCTCAGCCTCCCAAGTCACTGGGGTGCAACCACCAAACCAAGCTCTAAAGATATTTCTCACAGCAGATTCCCATTGTTAAGCAATGCAAGACTGTATATACTTTTGAACTGTCAACCCCTCAAATGTACTAACTACTCAACAAATGGGTAAAATTGTTACAGTATATATAGAGAACATATAGAAATATATATATGCATACCAAGCTGGTGTGCAACTCAGTCCCACCAAAAATGGCTAATGGTTAGATGGAGGCCCTTGACTGGGAGGCTCTACCTACTATCTACTAACTGTGTGGTCTTGGTCAAATGAAGTACTCTAGGATTGTGTCACTATCAATGCAGGGAGACAGGATTGCCGTTAGTTTGGGATAGAATCTCAGCTTTGCTGGCTTCCTAGCTGGGTGATTGTCGCTGTGCTCTGTCTTCCTCAACTGTCAAGTAGAGATGATCTCAATACTGGCCTCTGAGGGCTATTCTGAGGATCCAGTGAGATGATACCAGCAATGCTCTTAAAACAATGTCTAAGCCAGATGCAGTGGCACAAGCCTGTAATCCCAGTACTTAGGAGGAGGCTGAGACAGGAGGATAACAGGTTTGAGATCAGCCTTGGCAACTTAGACCCTGTTTCAAAATAAGAAATAAAAAAAACAGCTGAGGATGTAACTCAGAGGTAGAATGTGCCTGAGTTCAATCCCCAGTAACAAACAAACACAATGACTCTAGCATTCATTATTCAATAAATCACTTTCCTCATTATTGTTGAATCAGAGTAATCATTAAAAGGTGGTGGTGTGCACCTGCAATCCTAGTACCTGGACTCGGAGGTGGAGACAAGAAGATTGCAAGTTTGAGGTCAGCCTTGGCAATTCAGCAAGACTCTGTCTCAAGATAAAGAGTTAGGAGCCAGGCGTGGTGGCACACACCTGTAATCCCAGTACTTGGGAGGCTGAAACAGGAGGATCGCAGGTTTGAAGCTAGACACAGCAACTCAGTGAAGCTAACAACTTAGTGAGCCCCTGTTTCCAAATAAAAATTTAAAAATTGGGCTGGGGGTATAGCTTGGAGGTAGAATGCCCCTAGGTTCAATTTCCAGTACAATATCACTCACATACACATACACATACACATACACACACACACACACACACACACACACACACACACACTGGGTTAGGGGTGTAGCTCATTGGCAGAGAGCCTAAATTCAATCCTAGTACCACAAAAAGGAAAAAAATAATTTCAGACTATGTGTATAAGGTGTACATGAAACATAAATAACATATTTAGTATTTATACTGAGGTCCCACCTGCAAGATATCTTCTGCATATGCAAATATTCCAAAATCTGTACTATTTCTGGTCTTAAGCATTTTAGATAAGAGATCCTCAACCTCTATTTTTGTTTCAGTTATTTTCTTAGCTAGTTTTATTAAGATGCATGTTTGGGGGAAAGGGTTACACCTTTCACAAAACAGACTTGATTCCTGCCTTTATGGAGCTGACATTACATGGGGGGAGAGAAGCCCTCACTCTGTAAGCAGAGCAGCTCAGAGAAGAAGTGTGGGTGGGCTTTTGGGGCAGCTCCTTGGAGGGAAGTGGGAGCAGAACTTGGGAAGTAGAGTCAGCATTAGTCCAGTGAGAAGGCAGAGGGGAGGGAGTGCAGCAGGGGAGCCAAGATGACACTCCAGGAACAGAAGGCCAGGAGGCTGGAGGGCAGGGCGCAGAGACCTGCGGGATGAGGCTGGGGCTGGGCAGCAGGAAGGGGCCAGAGCATGCTGGGCCTGGTGGCCATGCTGAAGAGCTGGCCTTTCCATAGGGACTGCTTCGGGAATTTGGAAACTGCACAGGACTCTTCATCTTCTAAGGGCTTAGGTGTGAAATTAAGTTTTATTGTCACTATAGTCAGGAAGTGTGGCTCAACTACTGCCACAGATCTGAGGTTCTGTGAAGAGGCTCCCAGGAGGGGACAGAGGAACAATGACCTTATTCCTGCCCACAGTGGACTGGCCTAGCAGAAGAACCTGTCTTAGCTGGGCCTGTCACAAGAACCCCTTTCCTAGCCCTCATTAGTCTGAAGGGAGATATTTTCCCTTCCTTCTTTGGGTTGTTTTGGACACGGGCTGAGAGAACAGTGATATTCTCTTTGGGAGACTGTGCTGTAAGGTATACAGTTTACAGAGTGTAAGTGGCCAGGTTTCCTGCCCAGTAGCAGAAAAGGCAGAAAGAGAAAACATGAAGATGAGTAAAAGAATAAAGCAGACACAGAGGTGGGGAGGGACCAAATGAGGAAGACAACCCCCAACAGTGGAAATTGAGTCCAGGTTCCAGTCTACTTGTTTGTTGCTTGCCAGCGCCCATTCCTATGAGAGGGAGCAACCAGCCTATTAGTATGATCCCACCCCTCTGATCACAATGATTGGATCCAGAAAGGTCACATGACCTATGCTGACCCAATCAGAGAGGAGCTCTGCCACTTTGCATTATGGTTGGGAAACAAATAATACCTTCTCTATCAGGACAGGGATAGGATGTACAAGTTCCAACTGGTGCTGGCAGCCAGTCTGCAACTTCCAGGGGAGCCAGGTTTTGAGAATGACAATGATATCAGAAGGATGGGTGAAGGGACAGAAAGAAAGCGAGTCACTGGTAATGGCCCTTCTTTGGGCCAAGCAACCCAGACACTCACTCTACCTCTTGGGCTTCCTAGTAGAGTGAACTGATACTTTCCTCTGGAGTTTATGGCAATTTAAGCAGGCGCCAATTTGAGTTGGCACTTCTGTTGTGCACAATCAAGGAACTCAGCAGTACACAGTTCTTCCTGAGGCCTTGCTTTGGTCATCTGAGCTGCTCCAGCAGCCTCTGGTTAAACCACCCCTTTTTGCCCAAACTGATGCAGTACAGAAATTCAGCTAATGACTAAACATCCCCACCACAGTTTCCCCAGCTATAAAATAATTATAGACACTTGACAGAGTTGCTGAATGGATTAAGAACTACTTAAAGACTACCTAGCATACTATAAGTTCAGTCATGCACTGCATAACAACATTCATAATGCTGCATTCATACACAATGGTGGTCCTGCAAGAGTATGGGGTATGTCTCCCAGTGACGCTATACTGCCTTAGTTTGTGTAAGTACATTCTAAGATGTTTGCGCAACTGTGTTATTCTAAAGTACTAAAGGGGACAAGAAAGGTCTCAAGCCCAGTGAGCAATTAGCTCCAGCCTTCCCCCATCACCCTTGCAATTCCTTTGTTCAGGTCAGCAAATCCTTTCTTCACTGTCCCAAAAAACAGCTAGCCAGGGTTGTTAGGAGGGTGGCAAGTCTGGCCTCAGTGGGGGGTCTGAATGAAAAAGACTTAACTTCTCCAGTGGCTGGGTGGCGGAGGAAGTCCTCATGAGCTCATTTCTCCACCCAATACAAGCAGGGCTCTAAAGTTTCAAAACACAGGCTGAGGCATGCTGGCACAGCCTTGAGAGAGGACAAAAGAAAGCGCGCCTGGATGGAAGAAAAACTGTGACATGGCAGGTTCCACAAATGACTGTCGGAGGAGGTTCCCGGGCTGGATTCCAGCCACATCCGCTCTCAGAGCAGCTACAAGGCAGCAGGAAAAAAGGACCTGCCACGTCTGTATTTACAGCTGGGAACTGGCATCAGCACAGGAAACTCGGAAATAAACTCAGTCAGGAAGTGAGAAGTGGAAGCTGCTTCCATGGCAACATCCATCTGGAGATCCCTGCCCGAAGCTGGACGTGTTCAGAAGCAAGGCTTATCTACAGATGTACACCAAATTCATTCTCTCCATTTGCCCCTGGACTATGATACTTAAACTATACTTCCTCGGGGATCTTCTGTGAAGCCCTTGTTCTACTGCTCAAAAAATCCTATTCTTTTTCACACTTAAAACATAGTCCTACTCAGCAGTGGTGGCCCATGCCTGTAATACCAGTACTTGAGAGGCTAAGAAAAGAGGATCACAGGTTTGTGGCCAGCCTCAGCAACTCATGAGGCCCTCCACAACTTAGTGAGACACTGTTTCAAAATAAAGAATAAAAGAGGGCTATGGGTATAGCTCAGAGGTAGAATGCCCCTGAGTTCTATCCCCAGTACTGGAAAAATAAAAAATAAAAATAAACATAAAAAATAAACCAGACATGATATTACATGCCTGTAATTCCAGTGCTTGGGAGGTGGAGACAGGAGGATCCCAGGTTTGAGGACAGCCTCAGCAAGTAGTGAGACTCTCAGCAACCCAATGAGACCCTGTTTCAAAACCAAAGATAAAAAAGGACTAAGGAAGTAGAATGCCCCTGGGTCCAATCCCCAGTAGCAAAAAATAAAACAAGTCGAGCATGCTGGCATACACTCGTAATCCCAGTACTTAAAAAAGGCTGAGACAGGAGGATCACAGGTTCACAGCCAGCCTCAGCAACTTAGGCCCTCTGCAACTTAGTGGAGACCCTGTTTCAAAATAAAAAATAAAATAGGGGTGAGGATGTAGCTCAGAGGTAGAATGCCTCTAGGTTTAATCCTCAGTACCACACAAAAATAAATACATACGTACGTACATACATACATACATACATGGCCGGGCATAGTGGCACACACCTGTAATCCCAATACTTGGGAGAATGAGACAGGAGAATAGCAGGTTCAAGACTAGCCTCAGCAACTTAGTGAGACTCTGTTTCAAAACAAAAAATAAAAAGGGCTGGAGGTGTAACTCAGACATAGAGTACAACTGGGTTCAATTCCCAGTACCACAAAACAAACACACAAACAGAGCTGAGGGTATTGCTCAGAGATAAAACACCCCTGGATTCCACCCCTAGTACCCCACCCACACACATCCATCAAAGATATAAATATGAAAGCTAAAACCATTTGAAGAAAATGGGAAAAGTTCTGTAACATTGGATTTGGCAATTTCTTGGATAATACCAAAAGCACAGGTAGTAACAACAAAAAGAGATCAATTAGATACCATCAAAAGCAAAAATTTAGCAGGGTATGGTGGCTCAGGCCTGTAGTCCCAGCAACTCAGGAGGCTGAGGCAGGAGGGTGACATCTGAGGCCAGCCAATGGCAACTTAAGAGAGACCCTGTCTCAACATAAAAGTAAAAAAGGGGGCCAGGGGTATAATTCAGTGGTAGAGCACCCCTGGGTTTCACCTCCAGTACCATACACACACACATAAAAGCAAAATCTTTTGTGTACCCAAAGACACCATCAATAGAGTGGAAAAGCAACCCATGGAATGGGAGAAAATATTTGCAAATCATGTATCTGGAGAGGATACATGATTTAACATGTGGAGTATATAGAGAACTCCTAAAACTCAACAACAACAAAAACAAACAACCTATTTAAAATATAGGTGAGCTGGGCATGGTGGTGCATGCTTATAATCCCAATACTTGAGAGGCTGTGACCAGAGGATCATAGGCTCACGGGCAGCCTCAACTACTTAGTGAGGCCCTCTACAACTTAGTGAGACCCTGTTTCAAAATACAGAATAAATAAATAAATAAATAGGGCTGGGAGTGTAGCTCAGAGGAAGAATGACCCTAGGTTCAACCCCTGGTTCTACAAAAAAATAAAATATAGGCGAAAGCAAAAAATAAGTGTTGGTAAGGATGTGGAGAAACCAAACCCTTGTATACTGTTGATTTACAATGTATGTAAAATGGTGAAGCCATCATGGAAAATAGTAGGGCAGTTCCTAACAAAATTAAACAAAGAATCCAGCAATTCCACTTCTGTGTATATACTCAAAATAAGTGAAACAGGAATCAAAGAGATACCTGTACACTCATGTTCATATAGTATTATTCACTGCAGCCAAAAGGTGGAAACAACCCAAGTGTTCATCAACAACTGAATGGGTAAAACAAAATGTGATATTTAGATGCAATGGATTATTGTTGGCCTTAAAAAGGAAGGGAATTTTTTTTGTGTGTGTGGTACTGGGAATTGAACCTAGGGGCATTCTAACTCTGAGCTACACCCAGCCCTATTTTCTTTCTTTTTTTTTTTTAAACAGGGTCTCACTAAGTTGCTGATGGCTTCGCTAAGTTGTTGAGGCTGGCCTGTGATCCTCCTGTCCCAGTCTCCCAACACTGGGATTATAAGCATGTGCCACCATTCATGGCTTTGTTTTTTGTTTTGAAACAGGATATCACTAAGTTGTTGATGGCCTCCCTAATTGTTGAGGCTGGCCTGTGATCCTCCTGTCTCAGTCTCCCAAGTACTGGGATTGTGTGCACAATCATGTGTGGATTCATTTTTTTGTATTGAAATAGAGTCTCACTAAGTTGCTGAGAGTCTCACTATGTTGCTGAGGCTGTCCTTGAACTTGCTATCCTTCTTAGCCACCCAAGTGTTGGGATTACAGGTATGCACCACCACACCCAGCTAAAGAAAGAGAATTTTGACACATGTTCTAACATGGATGGAATTTGAAGACTTTATATTGAGCGAAATATACCAGTCACAAAAGAACAAATACTGTATGATTCCACTCAGATGAGACACTTATAGTTTCATAAAGACAAAAAAGAACAGTGGGAGGGGGAGGGGCTGGTTTTTGTTTTGTTTTGTTTTGTACTAGGGATTGAACCCAGGGGCATTCTACCTCTAAGCTAACTCCAGCCCTATTTTTTAAATTTTGAAACAGGGTCTCACTAAATTACTGAGGGCCTCACTAAGTTGTTGAGGCTGGCAGTGAACCTGCAATCATCCTGTCTCAGCCTCCCAAGTATTGGAATTACAAGTGTGTGCCACCATGCTCAGCTGGGGAGTTGTTATTTAATGAGCTTCAGTTTGTAAGATGAGTACTGTTCTATGAATGTATGGTAATGATGGCTGCACAACAGTGCGAATGAACTCACTGCCACTAAACTGCACATTTAAAATGGTTAAAATGGTAAATTTGGGGGGTAACTATATACATATATATTTTGAGGGTACCAGGGATCAAATCCCACAAGTGATTTGCCATCGTGCCCAACTCAAATAGTTTTTTTTTTTTTTTTTTTTTTTTTTTTTTTTGCGGTACTGGGGATTGAACCCAGGGTATTCTACCTCTGAGCTACATCCCTAGTCCTATTTTTTATTCTTTATTTTGAAAAAGGGTCTCCCTAAGTTGCAGAGAACCTCACTAAGTAGCTGAGGCTGGCTGTGAACCCAGATCCTCCAGTCTCAGCCTCCCAAGTACTGGGATTACAAGCATGCGCCACCATGCCTGGCGTTCAAATAGTTTTTTTAAATGGTGAAAATAATCCTATTTCCCCAAACTACAGACTGTTAAGAGAAGGAATTTTCCTCTTTATGTCCTCTAATTTCTGCTTCCACTTGAACTGTGTTATGGACTAACTGCATGAATGACCATAACAGTAGGATAAAATACTTGCCACCATCAATATTAATTGAGAAACTACTATAGAAAAAGCCGTTTTAAACACTCACAAATAGTATCTTATAATCCTTATAATCCTGTGAGGTAAAGCCAGATGTGATGGCTCATGCTTGTAATCCTAGCACTTGGGAGGCTGAGACTAGAGGATCACAGGTTTCCAGCCAGCCTCAGCTACTTAGTGAGGCCCTCTGCAACTTAGTGAGACCCTGTTTCAAAATAAAGAATAAAAAATAGGGCTGAGGAGTTAAATGAGAGATGTGTGCATGTATACCTTTACCAGCTTGTACCTAACAAAGATGTATGATTACAATGCACCAATAATAAAAAAAAAAAAATAGGGCGGGGGGGTGTAGCTCAGAGGTAAAATGCCCCTGGGTTCAATCCCCAGTACCTCGAAAACAAACAAACAAACAAACCTATGAGGTAGGTACTCTCATCATTTTACTGATGAGAAAACTGAGGAACACACAGATCAAGTAACTTTTCCCAAGACACATAGCCATTAAATGGTGGTGACAGAATTTGAACCCAGGCTATCTGATCCCAGATATCCCTGGTCTCTGCAAAGACACTGAAATAATGACCCCAACTATATGAGCTTTAGGGCCAGGTTTCCAGTGTCCCTATTGCCAGGTGTATCATCATAATTAGTCATACTTCTTTCCAGACTTACTCTGTTTCCTAAAGGAAATGAGAAATTGCTGGAATTTCAGCAAAAGTGAGACAGCCGGAAGTTCTAGCTGACCACAAGCACACATGGGTCCCTCGAGGGCCGCCCAGCAAACATTCTTAAATCATGACCTTACTAGAGTGACCAGGGTCAGTTCTTGGGTGGATCACCTCTGTTGACTGAGACCCACCCAGTACCAGATGTGGTGGAGGCCCCTCCCTCACTCCAGAGGGTGGTGGAAGGGTGAGCATGTGGGGCGCTGGAGAACTCACAGTCCACCACCTATTCACATCTGGAACTGGAGAAAAGGCTGGCACGGACGCCTGTTTAAGGAGGATGGATAAGACCTACTTGGGTGTGTTCAGAGGATTAGAGAGGCTGAGGTCAGCAGTTAGTCACTGTGGAGGACCATTCAGTTACGTCTTCTCCATCAGCTTACAGAACCTGGAGAAAAGATCATGGCTCCCTCTACTTCATGGTAAGACAAGCCTCACCGGCAAGAGGGATCCTAGAAGTTAACTTAGGGAGTTTGGCCTTCCCTCTCTAGGGTAGGAAAGAAATGAGAAATCACTGCTTTGATTGGAAAGCCATTATCCTTCTAGTTGCCTAGCCAAAAGGTTCTTCCCATAAAGGACAACCATGGAGAGGAGCAATAGGAGTATCAAGGACTGCAGGATTGTCATTTATCCATCACCTGTCTGGCTTGGCACTTCCAAACCGTGTGCAAGAGGATCTCAGGAACTTTTTACCACTACATAAATTTTAGGGTGCATGCATGTGTGTGTTGGGGGGTAGGGTAGGACTCTTTTTTTTTTTTTTTTGCGGTACTGGGGATTGAACCCAGGTACATTCTACCTCCGGGCTACACCCCCAGTCCTATTTTTTATTTTGAAACAGGGTCTCACTAAGTTGCAGAGGACCTCACTAAGTAGCTGAGGCTGGCCTCAAACCCGGATCCTCCTGTCTCAGCCTCCCAAGTACTGGGATTACAAGCATGTGCTTTAGGGCTGCTTTTTGTTGTTGTTAACATTCTAAGAAATTAGGGAGGAAGGGCCAGGCGTGGTGGTGCACGCTTATAATCCCAGCATTCGGGAGGCTGAGACCGGAGGATCCAGGTTTGCGGCCAGCCTCAGCTACCTAGTGAGGCACTCTGCAACTTCGTGAGACTCGGTTTCAAAATAAAGAATAAAAAAAAATAGGGCTGGGGGTATAGCTCGGAGGTAGAATGCCCCTGAGTTCAATCCCTAGTACCGCAAAAAAAAAAAAAAAAAAAGAAAGAAATTAGGGAGGAAGGTTCAATGAATTCCTATGTACCCAAACCCTGATTCAACAACTGTTAAGATTCTGCCACAATTTGCTTAATCTATTCTTTATATACTCCTCCTTCCTCTTCCTTTTCCTTCTTGCTGAGGTGTTTTAAAGCAAACATTGGACAAATTCTGCAAAATCAGTCATTACAACTCTATGCATTTCAGTTTGCAGTTCTGAAACATATGGACACTTTCTTAGATGTCTATAATATTAGGCTGAGTCTGTTACTGATCAAAATTAACACGAATTTCTTCCCAGCAGATAAGACCAGGACTGACTAAGGAGTAGGGAAATGGGTCATGTTGGCCTCTAGTGATAGAGTAATGCCTTTCTGGAGGGCCTCTTGGCAAATGCAAATCCAAAAAGGTTTAACAAGCCCTGAATACGTTCTGACTCAGCTTTTCCATTCATGCAGTCATCCAAAAAATATTTACTGATGTCTACCATGTGCCTGGCAGTGCCCTAAGCATTTTTCTCCCTGGTACAGATGTAGAAACTGAGGCACAAAGAACACACTAGAGCCAGGGTTTGACTCCAAGAAATCTAAGTTTAAATGGTAATACTAGGTCCTGGCAAGGTATCATTTGAGGCTTTATATCGCTGGAGGCTCCAGAGCACTCTCACCCACACTGGAGAAAGCTCACTATGTGAACTCTTCCAAATCCGATGTATGAGGTATGCACAATTACATTAATCCAAGATTTCAGACAAGGAAACTAAAGTACAGAAGATAAGGGCAGCTGCTACAGGCTGCACATGTATTAGCGGACACAGGAAGTACCTCTGCTTCATCCTGCCCCCTCCATTCCCATGTACCACCTTCACAGACAGACCTAAGAACCAGTTAGTATTCCATGGACCTGCTATAAAAAATACGGAGGACAGAGGAGAGTAAGTGGGAGAATTGGGGAGATGTTGTAAAAAGAAAACAAATCCTCAAACCAAGCACGGTGGTGCACACCTGTAATCCCAGTACTTGGGAGGCTGAGACAGGAGGATTGCAGGTTTAAGGCCAGCCTCAGCAACTTAGCAAGATTCTCAGCAACTCAGTAAGACTGTGTTTCAAAATAAACAAGTAAAAAGCCAGGTGTGGTGGCACATGCTTGTAATCCTCCCAGTATTTGGGAGGCTAAGACAGGAGGATTGCAGGTTCGCAGTCAGACTCAGCTACTTAGTGAGGCCCTCTGCAACTTAGTGAGACCCGGTTTCAAAATAAAGAGTAAATAATAAGACTGGGGGTGCAGCTCGGAGGTAGAATGCCCCTGAGTTCAATCCCTAGTACCACAAAAATAAATAAATAAGTAAACAATAAATAAAAATAGGACCAGGGGTGTAGCTGGGAGGTAGAATACCCCTGGGTTCAATCCCTAGTATCCTTCCACACACAAAGAAAATAAAACAAAATTTTAGTTAGGAGGAATAAATCAAGAGATTATACATCATGGTGACAACAGTTAACAACAATACGTTATATACTTTAAATTGCTAAGAGCTGATTTTTAGGTGTTCTTCACACACACACACACACACACACACACACACACAAATATTAAGATTGTGAGGTAACAGGTGTGCACTACCATGCCTGGCTTGAAGTTTTGTTTTCTTTTCACATCCATCCCACAATGTATACATGTACCAAAACAGCATGCTGTATAGTATAAACATATACATGGCTGGGGATATAGCTCAGGGGTAGAGTACATGCCTAGCAGGCACAAGGCCCTAGCTTCAGTTACCAGTGGGAGGGAGGGACAATTTTTACTTATCAATTTTAAAATACTGAGTATAAATCCTCTTTCTACTAGGTTGATAAACCACAAGGACTTGCACCCAGATCCAACCTGTCGGTACAGTGAGGCCAAGCAAAATGAGGGACAGGGCCCTAATGATGTGTGAGTCCCCTATTCAGGCTGTTTGAAGCTCTCTCTGCTTCTACAGACTTTCTCAAAACATAAGACAAATTCATCTCACAACCCAAAGAGCCTTGATCAGCCCACCCAGCATGCACAGGCCCAAGCCACTTCTGTTCACTGTGTGCCTCCATCTGGGGCCACCTCCCGACACCATCCCCAGTGGGCCTGGAAGAACTCCGGCTCATCCTCAAAGGCCAGCCGACCTCACCTCTTCTCCTCACCTCTCACTGGCTGCGCCCAGGCAAAACCTTTTTCCTCTGTTCTCCACTTAGTACTCACGACTCATCACCCGACATGGCCACCTGGGTGTCCTCTGCTGGGGAAGCAGTACCTACAGGGTGAAGAACAAAGGCTCTGCCAGGAGAAACGTGGCTTCAATTCCCTGCTTTGCCACCACAAGCTCTATGGGTCCTAGACAGGCCATTTCCTCCTCTCTCTGGTCCTGGACCTTTCTCATGTACAGAGGGGATGGTAAGAGCACCACTTGCAGCAGATGCCTGACTGTGCAGCCTGTGGCCAGCTCCAGCCTCTCCAGCTGTCTCTCACTGACAGCACTAAGTACTTGTTCAACCTTTCTTGCAGCTAGAGGTGGCCACTGGCTCTTCTATAGCAAATGAGACATAAAGAGTTCTGCTAGGAGTAGGGTTGTCTATGGAAACACATTCCCTCCTGAAAGAAAAGGAGGATGAAGAGAAAGCCCTTTTCTTCAACCCTTCCCCCTTGCTAGGATGCTGTGGGTAATGATGTGGTCATCAGCCTTTCCATGACCATGTAAGAACCAACACGAGGATGAATGAAATGCCTGCACACAGAGGGCTGAGGAATAGAAAGTGCCTGAAGGTGTGAAAGGTGACAGAGACCCTCTGCACCAGTCTTAAGCTTGTGTCCTCCACGCTGTTTGCGATGAGATTAGATAACTGTCTCCACAGCTCAGCCCAGATTCGCAGGCATTCTATTACCTGCAGCCTGATGTGTCCCAACAGATCACATCACAAAGAGGATTCATGGCTGTCAAGCATGGGAAGAACTAAACATGTTGCTGGCACTCACTGGACATTGGCTAAAGATTATTACCCTATCATAAACCAGGCATGGTGGAGCATGCCTGTAACTTCAGTACTTGGGAGGCTGAGACAAGAGGATGGTAAGTTTGAAGCCAGCCTTGGCAATTTAGTGAGACTCTCAGCAACTTAGTGAGAGCCTGTTTCCAAATAAAAAATAAAATAGGCTGCCAGGCATGGTGGCACACGCTTGTAATCCCAGTACTTGGGAGGCTGAGACAGGAGGATAGGAGGATTGCAGGTTCACAGCCAGCCTCGGCTGCTTAGTGAAACCCTATTTCAAAATAAAGAATAAAAAACAGGACTGGGGGTGTAGCTCAGAGGTAGAACGCCCCTGAGTTCAATCCCCAGTACCACAATAAATAAATTAATTAATTACTATAAAATAAAATAGGGCTGGGGGTATAGCTCAGAGGTAGAATGCCCCTGGGTTCCATCCCAAGTGCCCCCCACCCCCCCAAAATTATTACATTATCATGACTAGCAGCCCAAGGCCACGTCATGCTTTCACATCCTATTGCAGGGAGAGAAGGCACCAGCAGCAAACATGGTACACTCTGGCACCCACCCTATCATCTCTGATGGAGCAAACTGCAGCTCCCAGGGCTGCTGCTTCATGCTGGGTGGCAGTGATCAGACTTTCAGTGGCATTCAAGAACCAAAGAGGAGGGGAAAGGGGCTCCAAACACTCAGCAGCCTCCTTAGCAAACTGCAGCCTTTCCTCCACGGAAAAACCCAAGAGTTAAAGCCCAGCCTGCAGCTGGGCATGCTGGTGCACACCTGTAATCCCAGTACTTGGGAGGCTGAGACAGGAGGACCACAGGTTTGAAGTCAGCCTCAGCAACTTAGTGAAGCTCTCAGCAACTGAGACCCTGTTTCCAAATAAAAAATAAAATAGGGCTGGGGACATAGAATGCCCCAGGGTTCAATTCCCCAGTACCCAAAAAAGCCTAGCCTGCTCTGGTACTCCTTATCCCACATCTCTGACCACCAGGATCCCTACACACTAGTGCCATCTCATGCTCTTGGACCACTGTTACTATTACTTACTTTGAACTTTTACATCTTTACATACCAATGTTAGCCCCACCCAAAGCAGAAATCGCCATGGAGTGCTAGGTTTGATGTACCCTTTAAATTCTTTTCCTATTACACATGGAAATAAAAGTACAACTATTAAAACATTTAAATAGTTATTTATACACCATCTCAAATTATCTTGTGGAATGCTCTGACCTTGGGAAACCTGTCCCTGTGGCAGTAAGACATCACACCTGGTCAGCACACTCCTTCTGCTCCTCTGCACATTCTCTTACCTCCTAGAAAATAAAGCGCTGGCTCCCAAACTCCAAGGGCTCTGAATGAACATCCCCCTGAATGTACCTGTGTTGTATACTGGCCACTGTTTTCTAGGATGGGTGAAGAGCAGCAGCAATAATAATATCTAAGGCAAAGCCGGGCGTGGTGGCGCACGCTTGTAATCACTAGCATTTGGGAGGCTGAGACCAGAGGATCTGGGTTCGAGGGCAGCCTCAGCTACCTAGTAAGGCACTCCGCAATTTAGTGAGACCATGTTTCAAAATAAAGAATAAAAAACAGGACTGGGGTATACGTATAGCTTGGGGGTAGAATGCCTCTGAGTTCAAAAAAATTTTTTTTATATATCTCTAAGGCACACTGCAAGCTTCCTTTGTGCCAGGTGCTACTTTTAAGGTTTATGTAGATTAACTCACAATGCTCGCAGAGCCCCAGGGTGGGGTGAATAGTATCACCCCCATTTCACAGATGAGGAGAGTGAAATGCAGAGGGGATTAAGTCACTTGTTCAAGGTATCACAACTCAGATATCACACAGCCAAGGATGAACCAGGTGGCTGACCATGGGGCCCACCCACTAGTCCCCTCACTATTCTGTGCCCCTAGATTGGAGCCATGGAGCAGGCCCTCTGAAGCCAGGCACCTGACACTAAGAATGAGTGATTCTGAGGGTCTCGCCTGAGGTCACAGAGCTGGGATCCAGATCTGCCAACTCTCCCCGCACAATGACCAACATGAAAGGGAAGGGAATGGAGCCTTCCTTGACTCCTAAAGCCTGGGCACCTCCACTTGCCGGCCACCTTGCTATCCCCTTTTAACTCTTGAAATTAGCTATCTTTCAAAAGGAGAAACTCTCAGAACTCTCTTCCAAAAGGAGGAAAAGAGCCCCTGACAAAAACAAATGGAGGCTCATGTCACCATTTCACATGCCCAAGATGGAGTTTTCCGAACCATGCCGACTCTAACGTTATTCTGTACAAGCTTTCTCCACCCCCAAGCCCCCCAGCCTCCCTCAACCCCCCATGGCCCGGCCTCAGGCCCACACCTTCCTGGATAATTATAACCCTGATGGCTCAGCTGGGCTCACCATGAGGGCCAGGGACGCACCAGGCGCTCCACAGGCACTTACTCGCTCCACACTCACGGTGTCCGTATGAGGTAGGGATGTTCTTTTCCTTGTTTTAGGATGAAGAAATGCTGCTACTTGAATGAGACGATCTCAGAGAATTACCACTGCTCCCCACTCCCTACTCCCAGAAATCAGTGAAGTAGGTATTTAAAAATGAAGAGCCCAAGGCACAGAGAAGTGAAGTCATCTGCCCAAAGGCACACAGTTAGTAGAAAGTGAAGCCAAGACATAGCTGTCTACAGTGTAACTCTAAAGTCTTTAGCTACAAGGCTCCACAGCCTCACACCCTGACTCCCTCCAGATGTCCCAAATCTCTACCTTCTTCCCAGCAAGCCCCTAAGAGAAAGCAGTCACCTCTGCTACAGATGTCTCGGGGCCCCTGGAGTGGCGATTCCACAGGGCAGACTAGAGTGAGCAGCCACATTGCTCCAGGAAGTGCAAGGGCCTACAGCACCCATGAGGGATTCGAGAGCCAGGACAGGGCTTTCTAAAGTGATGCTCACTAACCAGCAACATAGTTCTCTCCCCACCTTTATGTTCTTCTCTACGGACGCTGCTCTAGGAGTGTAGGAAGCTAGTTCTTCTCTGAACATCTAGAATTATAACATCATTCCTTCCCTTGCTGGCAGGGCCTTCCTCCTGTCCTCAGACAGATTAGTCAGCTTGGCCCTGAAAAACCATCCCGTGTATTCTCAGAGTGCTTGAGTGTGCACTTTAAAGCCAGATGGCTTGGCTTTCTCACTTACTAACCGTGGGACATTGGACATGTCACTTCTCCTCTTTGTGCCTCAATTTCCTCATCTGGAAAAGGGGGATAGTAATAGCACCAACATCATGGGTTGTTATGGGGATTAAAAAGCCCCTAGAAGCCGGGCATGGTGGTGCACGCTTGTAACCCCAGCATTTGGGAGTCTGAGACCGGAGGATCCGGGTTCGTGGTCAGCCTCAGCTACCTAGTGAGGCACTCCGCAACTTGGTGAGACTCGGTTTCAAAATAAAGAATAAAAAAAAAATAGGGCTGGGGGTATAGCTCGGAGGTAAAATGCCCCTGAGTTCAATCTCCAGTACCGCAAAAAAAAAAAAAAGCCCCTAGAATAGGGCCTGACACTTTGAGTGTCAATTAAACACACTTACTCCTCTGGATGGAAAGCGGTGTCCATTGGGCCTCTGAGCCCCTGTGATCCCTGACAAGTGACAAGTCCAGGAAACGCTCTCTTCAAGGCCCCCCTGGCCTGCTGGTGGCAAAACACATATTTGTGTGGAGCTGGGGCAGGACTCTCAGTTGCTGCTAACCAGCTGGGAGAGCTGGAATCACAGCCCACTTATAAGTATAATGCTGCTTGTGTCTATTCCCCATCTCTACCCCGTAGGAACATAGAACTCTAGGAAGCAAGGTGGGCATTTCAGATCCCACAGGACAAGACACCAGCCAGAGTCTCATGAACTTCCACCCAGTGATCCCGACTACCTCATTTGTGCTACATATGGGGTACATATAAGGCTCCCAAATCTCATTTAGAGAATGAATGAGTGTTTTTTGATCCATATAACAAGAACTCTTACTACCTGCCTGGCCTAAAAGATACCCCAAAAGATGCCTCCATCCCCAACCCCAGAGATCTCATCCACCTTGTCAGAGAACAAGAATGTGGGTATGACATGACTTGGAAACACATTCCACATGGTTCAGAACCAGAGAGAAAGGGTGGGGGCAGAAAGGCAAGCTCTACCACACTTGAATCTTGCAGAGCAAACACCCAGGAGGGTATCTCCCGGGGCTGCCGAGGGAGAAACCCAGACAAACCATCCAGCTCCACTCATGCCAACCAGTCAGACATAAGGCCAGGGGGTGGCCCACCCGGTTATCTTTCCAAGCAACATCAGAAACATAGCAGTGAACTCCAAATCCTCTCTCCTCCAAAGGCTGGCTCAATAAGGCCCCACCACCCCACTGGGTGGGTAGGAACCCACAGCCCAATCTAGAAGTGCCAACCCAACAAGGAGTATAGTGCTGTAGCAAGTGAAAGAGTTCATCCTCAGCAGGAAGGCCTGTTGTATATCTGAGACTGCTTGCATTCCGAGGAAACCTTTGGGTAGGGACTTTCTCAGTCAGAACCTCCGTTTCCTCATTTGTAACATGAAGCCCGAGGCAGTACCTGCTCCACTGAATCACAGGGCTCAGAGAGAGGACACATGAGGCCAGGCACAGAAGGAGCACTTACCAGTAGTAGCTCAGTCATTCGATCATCAAACACCAACAGAACACCTATTACATAGCAAGCACTGTTGCTGTTCCAGGGGAACTGATGACAAAGATGAGCTCCCTACTCTAACCGGATTTGGATTCTATGGGGAAGAGAAAAGGCAAACAAGGTGGTATACTCTTATTTGGGGGGGAAGGGGTAATGAAAGCCTCACTGGGAGGGTGACTTCTAAGCAGAGATCTGAGGGACGTGAAGGAACTGACCAAGGTTATGGGGTCAGGGGGAATAAGCAGCACAAAGATCCTGAAGAGGCCACCAAGCCAGGGGGCAGGTAGAGGAAAATGGCACGGTGTCAGGGACAGACCAAATGGGGCCTTGTGGGCCAGAGAGAACACTGACTTCTCCCAAGGGACAGGGAGCCATGGAGGCTTCTGAGCAGGGGAGGGAGGCATGTGATCTGACTCCAGTGCTCACAGATGCCCCCTGGCTGTGTGGGGGAGACAGACTGTGGTGGTGAGCGGCTGCTACCTCTTTCTAGAGGAAGAAGAGTACAGACAGGATCAGCATGGAAAGAGAGGAAGTGAAAGTGAGCAGGAGAGAGAAAAGTGAGTGGACTTAGGACAATATCCAAAAGAGACAGGACCACCAAGCCTAGAATTTTCTCTGTTGTTAAAAGGGGGAATCTATGGTGATTTCCACTCTCCCAACACAAACACCCAGCACAATTTATTATCCTTTTCTCCCCTGCTTATGTAATCCTAGACACCATTCACTGGGCAATAAAGGGAATGGGATGGGGAACAGGCAACCCACCAGGAACTTGTATTCATCACCAATGCTCCAGTTCCATCCAGAATGAAGTAGCTAAGACCAAGGCCGTGGGGCAGCACTGCTGTGTGTAACCAGCTGGCCTGGGAAGGGCCAGGCAAGGTGAAGCTTGAACGTATTAGGACACCCATTTTCAAGTAGGGCAACTTTGCCACCCCTATTCCAGAGCATATTTGGAGGCATTTCTTACCTGCCTGCCTGCTTTTGGGCTGTGCCAGGGATGGAACCCTGGCCTCATGCATGACAGGCAAACCCTGGCCTAGCCCCAAGCTCTAGTGAGTAATCACCATGGGGTGTGTGGAAAGCACATACTTTGTCCAAGATTCTGCAGGTCAGACTTCTAGGCCTTTGAGCCTCAACGTTGTACTCTGGGGAACAACAGCCCCTCACTTTCTCCTCAGGCCTTATGAATCAGAACCTACACGTTAACAAGATCCCCAGATAATTCTCAGGTCTGGTTAGCGATTGGAAAGCCTAAAGACACATTAGAGAAGCTTAAAACAAAAACCTGTGACCTTGGCATCATGTCATATGCCTATAACCCCAGCTACTCAGAAGGCTGAGGCAGGAGGATTGCAAGTTGGAGACCAGCCTGGGCAACTTGGTGAAAGCCCTGCCTCAAAATAAAAAATCAAAAAGGCTGGGGTGTAGCTGAGTGGTAGGATAACCCTGGCCGCAATCACTAGTGCCAAGGGGTGGGAGAATCCCTGGAAGGGTGGGCCTCAGGCCCTTCCCAGCAGATCTCAGGAAGTGGGAAGGGGAGGCATGCCTGGCCCTGTTTTCAGGTGTCCCCATCTGACTCTAGCCTGAGGCCATGGTAGAGAAACACAGAAGCTGCCCTGGAGGAAGCAGTCTGTTCTCTCTGGCAGGCAGGAGCAGTCACCATCGCAGAGGCTCCACTCAGTCCTCCATCTCTGGTGACAAATATCCTGACAACACTTGGCTTCCTGGCATCAAATAACCTGCCTCCCTCAGAACCCATCCCCCTTCCCCCCAGAAGCAGGCTGCTTTTTGGCATGTGAAACCCAGCTGTCTGCCAGACTCCAAGCGAACGCCTGAGCAAGAACCAGGCTGATGTGGAGAAACAGGAGTTAAATCTAAGTATCTTGACTGCTGACAAGAAACTGGGGAAAGATGCTCATTTCATTGTCACTTAAAATTAGAATGTAATATACTTCTAAGACACCCTGTGTGTACTTCTCTAGGCATAGCAACTACTCTCCCCATTCCACAGTTGAGAAAGCCAAGGAAAGGCACAGGTATGAAGTCATTTGGCCATGG
Organism: Graphiurus murinus; assembly: GCA_004027655.1. Taxonomy (NCBI): domain Eukaryota; kingdom Metazoa; phylum Chordata; class Mammalia; order Rodentia; family Gliridae; genus Graphiurus; species Graphiurus murinus. The sequence continues at coordinate 72,288 of PVLC010003802.1, forward strand.
TCACACAGGTGGCAATAGGTGGAACCAAAGCTGAAACTACAGCCTGGCTCCTGAGCTGCTTTGTTCCACTAGGCGCTGTTGCTTTAAAATCTTCCTCCCCCTTGACCCAAAGAAAAGAGATCGCTGCCCCCCTTCCTCCCCTAAGCAGTATGCTCATTTTGCCCTGAAAGTTTTCTGGAGCTCCTCTAGGGCAGACAGCTTTCAAGTGACCCACTTTGGGGAAGGAAAAAATGGGCTCCAGGCACCATGCTTTGCTTTGTATGACAGCACTGCTGGGCCATCTTTGGGACAGACAGAAGAACCACATTCCTGGCTGTGAAGTCAGAGCCCTCTCAAGGGTCATAGGGTCTCCTCCCCATGGTCTGGAGTCCTTTGGTAAGGGTGTTTAGAAGGTTGGTTAGAGTGAGATGGGCCAGCCCTCTGGCCCACTCACTTCTCTTTCTAGATGCCAAAGTCAACTCCTCACAGTCCTTGCCTCCAAACACCTCCATGCTGGAAGAAAGTTAGAGACTTTGGAGAGCAAACTCAGGGCCTACAAATCCCTCCTACCACATTCTCACTCATGGTCATCCAACTCAAGCTACAGCACCCTCTTTTCTGTCCCTCCCACTTGCCAAACTCCTTACTACCTCAAGGCCTTTCTTCAACTCTCTGCATGACTGGCTCCTATTCATTCTTCAAGTCTCAGATCAAATTGTCACCTTCTCAGAGAGGCCCTTCTTGACCTCTTTAAAGTCTCCCTGCTACCACCACTCACATCACATTTTCCTGGTTTAGTTTAACAACACTACCTCTGATGAGTACAAGTCTCCCCTACTCGATCTTGCATTCTAGAAGGGCAGGCATTAGGTCCGTCTTGTCTCATGGGCTTAGACCTTAGAATACTACTCAGGCTGGCACAGGGTGCTTATCTGAAATCCCAGATAACTGGGAGGCTGAGGCAGGAGGATCACAAATTCAAGGCCAGCCTTGGCAACTTAGCAAAATCCTGTCTCAAAATAAAAAGAGTTGAAGGTATCGCTCAGTGGTAGAGGACTTATTTAGCATGTGTGAGTCCCTGCGCTCCATCCCTAGCACCACCAAAACCAAAACAACAAAACAGTGCTTAGAACAAAGTGGAAACCCTATACATATTTGTTGTTGAAAGAATAGCATGAATCTTGACTTCTAGTCAGGTTAATGAGTGTTCTCTTCTTGAGGGTTCACCATGATGATATACACTAGTTTGCTATACAGTTGCCTGCATATGAGACATCTGTGGAGTACAAGACCAGTCACATTCCACACTAACCTAAAGAGCAACAGAAACTACAATTACGACAATAATGGTAATGTGGCTGACATTTAATGCACACTAGCTATGTGCCAGGACCTGCGCAAAGAGCTTTACTAGTTCAAAGTCATTAATAAGCTGGTGATGTAGTGACATGGAGAGGCTAGTCACTTCTTTAAAGTGTGCCCAGAATCCAGCACTGGTCAGCCCTGAGACTGCTCCCTGAGGCTATGATGAAAGGGCACCTGTGAAAGTGACTTGCTGTCCTCAGGAGATTCAACCAGGCTGTCATTCTTCCAACAACTACCCTCCACTGCCCCTTTAGCCCAGATTTGGCATTGGCCTAGAAGATATTACAAGTTCTGTTTAACTATTAATTGTGCTTCATGAGTCTTTATGTACTCATTTATTCAGACGTGTGTGTGTGTACGTGTACGTGTACACAGGGGATTAAACCCAGGGGCATTCTCTACCTCCGAGCTACACCCCCAGCCCTTTTTTATTTTTTCTTTTGAAACAGCGTTTCACTAGGTTGCTGACAGTCTTACTATGTTGCTGAGGCTGACCTCAAACCTGTAGATCCTCCTGTCTCAGCCTCCCAAGTACTGGATTGACAGGTGTACACTACCACGCCCAGCTCAGACAAGTTTTTAAAACCTACTACATGACTAGGATTGGGCTAAGGAAAGTAGATGCAAGGTCCCCACCCTCAAAACACTTCACTTATGGAACTGACAAATGCAAAGGCAATTTCAACATGGCATGGCCAGGGCTGTCATGGGGAGAGGAGACAGGGACACTACGGTATGCCTGATGGAGAAGCACAGATCCCAGGAAGGCATTCCTATGAGGTCACATAAATCTTTAAAGTGGGTCTTGAACATCCAGGAAGAGCTCAGAGTGAACATCCAATGTCCTTGGGTACCTAATACTCATCCCTCTTCTGGCTGCCACTGGTTATGGTAGGAAAGCCCAGGTTCCCCAGATTGAACCTCTGTTCCCCTAAGTAGCACCTCTGCAGCCACATTCATAAACAGCATTAACGAGGAGATCCATAAACTGCTACAGGGCCCTTGTAGGCCAGGGTTTCTCAAAGAGTCCACTATGGAGAGACACCCCTACCCCCCAAAGAAGTATACATGGCATGCAAAAGCTGCTACGCTGTTAAAGAGCAAGGCATTGACTCAGACTGGAGATGCTGCCCCTAACCAGCTACACGACCTTGGGCAAGTGACTTGGCAACCGGAGGTACGTCTCCCTGTCTGCAATGGGCCTGACACTGTCCCACCTCATGGGGCTGCTGTGAGGATTTAAATGAGTTAATCCTAGTACCTGCAAGGCTGGGCACACAGTAAGTGCTCAAAAGTGTTATCTATTATAATCTCCAGTAACCTTCCCAGCACTAGACACACAGTAGGCACTCCCTATTCCCAGGGGGCCTAGTCATCTGCCAAGAGAGGGGCCCAGCCAGAGGGAGGAGATGGCCTGGAAAGCCTCTGGGAGCCAATGGAATTGTCCACTAGGCAATCAGACAAACAGGTAAATAGACCCGCCCTGAAGAAACCAGTTCTGCAGCCTCTCTCTGCTCAAGGCCCAGTTCCCAGAGCCTGTCTTTGATCTGGAAGGTTTAATTGTTTCCCTGATTAGATAGATACAGCTCAAGAGGCTGCAGAACAACTGAGTCCCTCACAGGCCTCCTTCCAGCACTCCATGTTAAGAGTTCACATGTTTTGCCACATTCCATGGGTGACATTTTGCAAACTGATCACAACACAGGTATGTGTAAAATGGTCGAAGGCCCTTCATGATGGCTAGATTGGCAAATGGATTCACGTGCTTGCAAAGATTCACTGATTATGACACATATATTCTATAAGGAGAGAGAATTAGAAAAACTCTCAATTTCCACGCTTCCTTGGAGTTCAGGGTGGTCATGTGGCTTTATACAGCCAATGATTCATTAAGTGAAGTTTGATGGAGTTGACTAGACAACCCTTAGCTCCAAGCCCTCCTTTCTTAAGTTCCCAAGTGATAACTCCACTCTGACTTCCTCAACAGAAAAGCATTTGCAGGAAGGTGTTCTTTGGGAAAGGTGAGGCGCTATTACTGACAAAGGGCACTGCTCTCCTGAAACACTGACGACACTGCATCACTGCTATCAAATCCCCTGAGTTTACTGTATGATAGTGCTCCAGACGGAAAGCAGAGGGTGTGAAATAGTAATTATAATAACAGCTGGCATCCACTGATGTGGCTACATGCTGTGCACAGTTTTCAGAACATTACAAATGTTAACTCATTTCATCCTCAGCACAGGACCACAAAGCAGGTATTACTATCTTCATTTACAGATGGCAAGAGTCAAGTACAGAGAGGGTAACTTGCCCAACAAAGACAGTTAGCGGCAGAGAGGAAACCTATGGCCTCACATATGCTAGGCAAGTGCTCTACCACTGAGCTATACCCACAGCCCTTTTTATTGTTTATTTTGAGATGGGGTCTGACTAACTTGCCCAAGCTGGCCTTGGACTTGTGATCCTCCTGCCTCAGCCTCCTGAGTTTACAGGTATACATCACACCTGACTCTAATTGAAGCCCTTAATCATGAGCTATGCTAACAAAGTAAGAGCCCAAGCCAGCCCTGTCAAAAGATCCCAAGCCTGTCATGTATTGAACAATCACTATGTGGCCAACTGAACAGAGTGTGTGCAGCACCCTCCAAACAAGCCCGTGGCCAGCACTGTGCCTGTGCCCACTGAAAGATGAGAGGCGATGGGACTTGCCTCATGTCAGATGACTGAAAAGGAGATGGGGGTGGGAGGTATGGGCCTGCAGACCTCTAGATACCGGATCGCACCTCATGGGAGTAGCTTGCAGAAGAAATTCTTTCATTGTTAACCATAGTCAATAACCAGCTCTCAAGGATATTCTTGGCCTCTCCTCAATCACACGCGACAAAGACCACAGAGAAAAGCAGAGCATGGAGCCGGGCGTGGTGGCGCACGCTTGTAATCCCAGCATTCGGGAGGCTGAGACCGGAGAATCCGGGTTCGTGGCCAGCCTCAGTTGCCTAGTGAGGCACTCCGCAACTTAGTGAGACTCGGTTTCAAAATAAAGAATAAAAAATAGGGCTGGGGGTATAACTCGGAGGTAGAATGCCCCTGAGTTCAATCCCCAGTACCACAAAAAAAAAAAAAAAAAAAGAAAAGCAGAGCATGGAAGGAAGCAGAGCAGCAGAACCCCACACCTAAGTGCTCCCAGAATGAAGGCCATGATCCCTTCCTTGATCATCAAGCCCTTGCTGACTAGAATGCTCTCTTCAGGCTCCCTCTCACCCCCACCACTTCTCTCTTCCCATTGTAATTAATGCCTACCCATCCTTCAGAACCAGTCAGAAACCTGAAGATAAAAACAGAGCTCCAGGATGTGCGGTTAAGTTAAAAAATCAAGTGTGAACAGGGTGTTGAGTAGGCTACCTTTTGTATAAAAAAAGGAGGGAAAGATGAAAATAGATCTCCTTATTTGCTTGTATTTACAGAAGGATACCCAAGAAACAATATAAATAATTACTTAAAGGGTGGAGGAACCAGGTGGGCAGGGAAAGGGGAAGCAGAGAGAGAGACCTCTCTTGTATGTCTTTACACACACACACACACACACACACACACACACACAGAGGTTAGATTTCTGATTGAGTATAACTTTATTTATTTTTTTAGTGCCACAAATAAAAATAAAGCAAGAATGATGGGGAGAGAGTTAGAGCAGGCCTGTAAGAGCAGAGCTGAATAAATACATCCATCCGGGAACTGCCTGATCCTCCCTCCCCCCAGCCTGTGGATTCCTGAGGGCAGGCCTAGACCTGCTCTGGCTGCCAGCCAGGGGCCTGCCCTGCAGCTGGTGTGGGAGCAGTGCTCTCAGCGAGCGTGAGTGGAGGCACCAACAGACCCACCTGTGGCCACACACCCAGGCTTGGCCCACGGCTTGCAGCTGGGCTCTGCTAGAGCAGAAATAGAACACAAGAGGTGAGAAAAGAGTTGAGCGCCAACCATCTCTTGGACATATGGCTGAAGAAAAGTTTGGGGTGCAAGGATCAGCAAACTTTTTCTGTAAAGGGCCAGAGAGTAAATATTGTAGGTTTCCAGACCATACTGTCTCTGTTGCAAATGCTCAACTTTGAGATCAGAAAAACATGATACATAACTGAACAAGTATGGGTATTTTCCCATAACACTTTATTTATGGGCAATGAAACCTGAGTTTCATATAATCTGACACATCATGAGATCTACTGTGTGTGTGTGTGTGTGTGTGTTGCTGGGGATTGAACCCAGGGCCATTCTATCTCCAAGCTACACCCCCAGCCCCTTTTAAATTTTATTTATTTATTTATTTATTTATTCATTTATTTATTTACTGTGGCACTGGGAGTTGAACCCAGAGGCAATCTACTTTGAGCTACACTCCCAGCCTGATTTTCTTATTTGGAAACAGGGTCTTGCTAGGTTGAAGACAGTCTCACTGCTTGCTGAGGCTGTCCTCGAACCTGTGATCCTCCTGTCTCAACCTCCCAGTACTGGGATTATACACGGGCATCACCACCCTTTATTTTTTGTTTTGAAACAAGTTTTCACTAGGTTGCTCACAATCTCACTAAATTGCTGAGGCTGGTCTTGCACCCGTGATTCTCCTGTCTTAGCCTCCCAAGTACTGGGGTTACAGGCTTGCTCCTAAGCCCAGACAAAATCTATTTTTGATTGTTTTTCAACCCTGTGAAAACATAAACCCATTCTTAACTCCTAGGCCATACAATAACTGGTAATGGGCTAAATCTGGCCCATGAGTTGTAGCTTGCTGTCCTTGGTTTAGGTTATGGCTACCATGTTTGTATATTTGCTTCTGTATACATAGAGAATTTCTAGGTAGAGATGTAGGAAACAGGTCACAGTGTCTGCTTCTGTGGGGGGTTCAGGTATGGAAAGGAAATTGACTTTTTATTTTTAAGTACTGTACCAATGTGCAGATTAACAAAAATAATATTTTTAAATGTGGGGGTGCTAGAGATTGAACCAGGGCTTAGCACATGCTAAGCAGGCACTCTACCTCGAAGTTTTACCTCCCACCAAAATAATACTGTTTTAAAGTCACTACTACTTACACACACACACACACACACACATACACACACACTGTACTAGAGAGAGAAAAGGTCAGATATGACATAGAGAGCAGAGCCAAAGCTTTGGTGTAAGAAACCATGGCCAGCTTCCTCACTTGTTACACACCCAACAGACAAGCCATTTTACCCCTCTGAGCCACACCACAACTGGGATAAGACATGGGCCCTCAGGGACTGTTGTGAGGACTCCTGGGTTCATCCTTTTGCATTAGTACCAGGCATCAGGAAGTGGTGGATACTATTATCTTTTGTGGGGAAAAGCCCTTCTCCGAAAGGTAGCCCTAATCAATGTGGCTATGAAATTCCCCTTGAGAGCCTGCCCCGTCCCCAACTGTCCACATAACAGACACCTTTAGTTGTGAGGAAGCTCATTTGTAGTAGGAACAGCATTTCTGAGCTACATTCTGGAGCCACATCTACACACCCTGTTCAAGAGAAGGCAGCCAACTCAGGATCTGACTCCAACTATCACACTGAGTGGACTGCAGGACCATGCATCTGAGATCCTCCATTATTAAATCATCCATTATTAAATACATAGTAGGCCTGGAGATGTAGCTCAGTAGCAGAGCACTTGCCTAGCATGTGCAATGTCCTGGATTCAATCCCCAAAACCACCAAACAAAATGAAACAGACCATCCTATGTGCAAGGACATACAGGTAGACTACCCTGTGCATCTCACTCTGGAAACTGCAACTGCAAACACAGGCTTCTTTCCAAATAACTGGCAAAGTAAATAAATAAACTAGCAAGATGCTTTGGTTGTGTATTCCCACAAACCTCTTGCATTCCCCTGTGTGTTTATTCATTCAACAAATATTTACTCCGGACTTCCTCAAGGCCAAGCGCTGTTCTAGGTATTTGATCTTAACCAGGACCCTCCTTTTCCAGCTGTTTCCTTCTGGACTGAAAGCCTGTGAAGAAGGGACCTTGCAAGCTGGGTGTGGTGGTGCACACTTGTAATCCCAGTAATTGGGAGACTGAGACAGGAAGATCTCAGATTCGCAGCCAGCCTCAGCCACTTAGAGAGGCCCTCTGCAACTTAGTGAGACCCTGTTTCAAAATAAAGAATAAAAAATAGGGCTTGGGGGTATAGCTTGGAGGTAGAATGCTCTGGGTTCAATCCCCAGTACCGCAAAAAAAAAAAAAAAAAAAAAAAAAAAACCTGATCCAATCAGCTCATCTTGCTCAGGAATTTGAATTTCAGGTTGCTAATAAAAATAATAATGGTAATATCAACAGCAATAAAGTTAATTAATAGAAGTTAATATTTGTCCAGCCACACTCTGTACCAAGCACTGTTCTATACAGGTCTCAGATATCAACTCCCTCAATCTTCACAGCAACTCTCTTATTTTTATCCCCGTCCTACAGCTGACAAACTAAGGCACAGAAGAGTTGGGAAACCTAAGTGGTGAGGTTGGGATTCATGGTCCAGGAGCCAGCTGTAGAGTGTAAGCTCTTCAGTACTACCTCCAGGCCTCCTCCACCCCCTGGGGAGAGCAGGATCTGAAAAGGTGCCTCTTAACATCTACCTCAAGAGGTCTCAGAGCTGCTTCACCCTGGCTTCCTTTTGGGGCCACAAGTGGCCTCAGCTGGGTTTTGTTGCTTGCAACCCAAGAACCCTGACTGATAAACCAGGATCATTTACTTGGTTTCACACTTTCTGCCAGACTGGCTGGCACTGCTTACAAATGCCACAGTGCAGGGGTACCTTATAAACATTTCAGGAGGGGGAGTCAGTGGTCAGGCCATGTGGGGGAAGCCTGCATCTCCAAGGGTAGCTCTCTTTCCACCCTGGGGAGAGAAACCCAACAGAAAACCTAGAGCAGGAAGGAGAAGCAAGGAAATAGGGGACGGCCTTCCTCACAAGGCTGCTGCTGGCACGTTGCGTGGAACAATTCTTTGTTACTGGATGGATCCTATGCATTAAAGATCAGTAGTATCCTTGGCCCTCAGGTCCTAATCTTCATTGTGTCCACCCTCTACTCGTTGTAAGATCAACCCCTCCCCACATGGTTCCAAATGTCTCCTGGGGGTGAGGGGATCAAGTGACTGCAACCCTGATCCCCACAAGTTCCCAAGTCTAGCAGCCTCTATCAAGCATTTATCTGATTTGGATTCTGGCCCTAGTCTGGGTTGATTTTCTTATTACCTGTTTTTAGTCCTATAGCATACAAATATTAATGACTTATTAACATCCATAGAGCCCTTGTTATAAGCCCAAAGAATGCTCACATCTATCAGTGCAATGATTACCATGACCCTTATCACTCCCATCCTACAGGTGAGGAAACTGAGCCTGGACAGGCTGTGGTGGGGGCTTGATGTGTGGTCGTCTTTTCAGAGGCCAGCAGAAGTGGGGACTATGATCGAGGTATCTAGTGGTGCCCTGTTCCCTCTCTGCTGCCATTCAGCACTAGGCCCCAGTGCGATGCAGGCCTCATGCCCCAGCTCAGTCCAGCCCAGCCCAGGGTCAGGGGCCTGAATTCCACACACTAATATGTTCTTCTGGATCCCTATGTTTTCCCTGTTTGCTTTTTATCACAGCTACAACTGGGGCTTTCAAATTATTCGTTGACTGAGTCTCTTGCCTCCGCTCTAGACTATCAGTTCCAATATGGCAGGCACTTGCTTAATGATATACTTGTATCTAGAAGTCCAGATCTGGCACCTGGTAGGCACTGCGCATATTTGCTGAGTAACAAAAGATTTTTTTTTTTTTTTTTTTTTGATGGTTCTAGGAATTGAACTCAGGGGAATTCTACCTTTGTTCTACACCTCCAGCCCTTTTTTATTTTGAAACAGGATCTCAGTAAGTTACCAAACCTGTGATCCTCCTGTCTCAGCCTCTCAGGTACTGGAATTACAGCTGTGTACCATCACGCCCAGCAAATGAACTCCTTTTATTTACTTATTTTCGCAGTACTGGAGACTGTACTGAGGGACTCATACATGCCAAGCGAGAGCTCTACCACTGAACTACACCCCCAGCCTTATTCCTTTTTAAAAATTAATGTTTAAAACTAGGCCAGCAAAATATTGGCTCTTAAAAACTGAAACCAGGGTGAAGGACTGGCCTAGAATCAAGGAGAATGTAGAGAACTGGTAAGAGTCACCCAGGAGTTTAACTGGTGGTGCTGGAGAAAGGGAGATGTAGCACCAGATGCTAGAACGGAGGCAGGAGAGTCTGGGATAGCATAGCCACATAAACTCAAAAGTTATCATTAAAAATAAAGACCAGGGAAATGAAAGCATGAAGTCAATGCAAACTCCCCTGTCCAGAATTTCAAGCCTTTTGCTTCTGTATCTTATCTTCTGCCCTCAGAAGAGTCAGGCTCATTAGGAACAAAGGCCAGAACCTGACCCCCTGTTCATATCCCACTTCTGCCACAAATAAATAACTATATGATCTTGGGCTGGTCAATTAGTCTCTGTGCATTAGGAAAATGGGCTGGCAGGATCCATCTCATAAGACTGCAGTACAATGAACTCACCCATGACCACTACCAGGCACACAGCAAGTGCTCAATAAAGTCCAGCTGTCACCATTATTATGCTCAGCATCACTGCTCTTCAGCTCCCACAACCAAGACCACGAGGAGGTCACTTTGCCAATGGGCCTTACAGGCTGTTTGCTACCACAGGGCCTAAGCTGACCACTCTTTTGTGTGGCTGATCTTCCCAGGACGCTGAGCCAACAAATCAGTCCATCTTCTGCCTTGGGTGACTAAAGGCGGGTTCTGACAGAATCAAGAAATCCCACATAGAGCCAGGCGTGGTGGCGCATGCTTGTAATCCCAGCATTTGGGAGGCTGAGACCAGAGGATCAGGGCTCCAGGCCAGCCTCAGCTACCTAGTGAGGCACTCCGCAACTTAGTGAGATCCTATCTCAAAATAAAGAATAAAAAATAGGGCTGGGGGTATAGCTCGGAGGTAGAATGCCCCTGAGTTCAATCCCCAGTACCGCAAAAAAAAAAAAAAAAGAATTCCCACATAACATCACCATCCAGTCATCTCAGAAGCCAACCACACATCTTACTGCACAGTAAAAAGGCACAGAGAGGTTGTATCAAATGTTTATCTCACATAAATTCAATTATGTACCTGTCCTCCACAACCCTCATTAAAGGACAAATAATGGAAATAGAACAGATGTCCAGCATTCCACTTCGTGAGCACTTGCTCTGGTGTGAATATGAGATGGGCGGTGAGCATATGCTATCCCCTCCAGCCCAGCTCCTTGTCATGGGAGCAGTTCCCACTCTGAGCAGCATCCTATTGATTCGAGGCACACAATCCCCCCCCCCCACCCATACACACACGTGCAACACAGCCTCTAAAGGCAAACCATAGCCAAGCACAGTGGCATAGGCCTATAATCCTAGTATTTGGGAGGCAGAGACAGGAGGATTGTAAGTTTGAGACCAGCCTCAGCAACTATGCAAGGCCTTCAGCAACTTAGGAAGACCCTGTTTAAAAATAAAAATAGAATAGGGCTGGGGGTATAGCTCAGAGGTAGAATGTCCCTGGGTTCAGGCCCAGGATCCAAAACAAACAAACTTTAAAGCCAAACCAACTTTTTTGGCAGGTACTTAACAGAAAGAACCCATGTTCTGAACTCGGGAGAAAAGTAATACCAGGTACAGTGTATTACTTCTTGTCCTCCAGTACCCATTTTTCCTTTAATAATTGAGCCCCTATATTTTAGCCAGGCACATGGCTGACAGGAATGAAGACCACATTTCCCAGCCCCCCTTGTAGCTAGGTATGGCCACGTGACTAACTCTAGACTGACAGGATGAGAGTGGAAGAGGTGCATGCAACCTCTGGGTCACGCCCTTGAAACGTGGCAGAACTCGAGTTCTATTAATTTGCAGGGGTGGAGTCATTCTTTATTTTCGTTAACTTCTCACTGGAATTCAGCACTGCCTTTATTATGAATACATACCAGGGTATTTTCACAACACCTGTGGATCTGTCACCAATAGAAACCACTGTACTGTTATCACATTACAGTTCTTAGAAGACATTCCAAAATAACATTTATGCCATGTGGCGCACACTTGTAATCCCAGTCCTTGGGAGGCTGAGACCAAAGGATCCGGGTTTGCAGCCAGCATCAGCTACCTAGTGAGGCACTCCGCAACTTAGCGAGACCCTGTTTCAAAATAAAGAATAAAAAATAGGGTTGGAGATGTAGCTCAGAGGTAGAATGCCCCTGGGTTCAATCCCCAGTACTGCAAGAAAAAAAAAAAAAATAGCTGGTTGTGGTGGTGCACACTTGTAATCCCAGTATTTGGGAGGCTGAGACAGGAGGATTGGGGTTCTGGGCCAGCCTCAGCTATTTAGTGAGGCCCTCTGCAACTTAGTAAGACCCGGTTTCAAAATAAAGAATAAACAATAGGGCTGGGGATGTAACTCAGAGGTAGAATGACCTTGGGTTCAATCCCCAGTACCACAAAAAAAAAAAAAAAAAAGTGTGACTCTTTTCTCATAGCCTCCCTTCTAGCGGGCTGTAACACTAGATTGTGGTGATCACTGGGGTTATCACTTTGGACCATGCAGATGAGAGTAACATCTTAGGAATAGGGAGCAACAAGATGGCAGGGATCTGGGTCCACAACTACTTGTCAGCTTTGAGCTGCTCACCCCCAAAATTGTTTCATGAGAGAAATAAACTGCTTTCCTTTAAGCCACTGCTAACCCAGGTCTGTTCCAACAGCCAATCCTATATCCAACTAACACCTGACATGTTAAGCAAATGGTCCTGATGATCTTGACTCCATAGCATTTTTACTTTATTCTGCAGAAGTGAACTCTTCCATGAGATGCACCACCCGTCCACTGCACATCCTTGAGGGTTCCCACTCCTACCTCCTGCTGGAGAAGAGGGTTCGGTCACCTTCTCTGTCCTGCCAGTTTAGTGACCTCTTCACTACACACTGAGGCTGGACAAATGGTTTTAGTGAGAAGGAAAAACTGGGGCTTTAGTGAGAAAAGAGTAGCCTGGAAAAAGGCTCCCGGCAGCAGGATCCTTAATGGACTGCAGAGACTGAAAACAGTGTGAGACCGTGGAGAAGCTCTTTAGACATATTCGGATAACCAAGTGCCAAACTCTTACCCCCGCCTCCCTAAACATAAGATGAGTTATGAGACTAATTAAAAATGTGTGTTAATCGTCATACTCTAGTTAATGTGGCAAAGTTTTTATTGGGAGATACACCATCTCAATTGGCCCTAAGATTCAAAAAGGTAGGTCACTTTGGGCATCACTAATGCCGATAGCCTGTAAAAATAAGGCTGAGGCATGTATTTATTTAAATCTACTTGTAAAACTCTCACCTTGAAATTTCACTGCCAGGGCTTTAAAACTTCCAACCACACTTCATTCCCTGTTCCCATTCAGTGACACACTAAGCATAATTTTAAGTGAATAAACCATTCCCACTTCAACCACATTCATTTAATAAAGTTTTGTTATTTTTTTTTTAGCACCTAGTATGTACTAGCATTACAATGTGAAGGAAAAAAAACAGGTTTGGGCTTGACCTCCTGAGACGTATAGCCCAGTGGGAAGATAGACATTAAATATGTGAAGACAAACAGAACATGTAATTAAATATTATGATAACCACTATGAAGCTGTGCCAGGCAAGAATAATGAGGGGCCTAGCTGAGCTTCAGGACAGTCCAGGAGGGCCTCTGGGAAGATCTTAAATGAACCTGAGAACTAAGCAATGAGGAGAAGGCCAGGAAGAAAGCAATCAGGAAAAGCATTTCAAGCACAGGGAAGAGTATGTATAAAGGCAAGAAGAATGTGAGGCTTAAGTCACTAAATGAAAGCCTGGCTGGTGGGCTGTGGTGAGGCTGGCAAAGGCCATACCAAGGGGGACATTCCAGGCCGCAGTAAGGATTTCTGAATGTTATTTTAAGTACTGGATTATACTGACAGTACTTAATTGTTCTCCACTGGCATTCATTGTCTATTTTCCCAAAATGCACCCTATTTTCACTTGAGATGCAGATGGCCTCCATTTTTCAGGTTACGAGATTTCAACAGGGCTCCAGGTTTGCCCCAGGCACAACTAAGCCACAGGATATACCCCACCTTCTCCTAGTCACACTGATGGTGACAACTGGACATGTGACTTACACTGGCTCAGAGAGTTTCAGAACTGTTACAAGTGTTCCCACACACAAAAAAGGGGACTATCTCCTTTTTCCTCTAGACCTGAATCTCATAATTTGGGGCCAGAGTTGTTGTTATCAATCATTATATAACAGAGAACAACCAAGAGATCAAGGAGAATAGTACTGAAAATGACATTAATTATGCTCCAGACCAAACTGCACCTCTAGCAGATTATTCCTGGCCTCAGTTATGTTGAGCCAATAATTTCTCCATTTCTTTATGTCAGTTTGGGTTTGGTTTTCTGTTACCTAAGACCCAGTGAGCAAGACATGGTGACACACACCTGTAATTCCATACTTGGGAGACTGAGACAGAAGCATTGCAAATTTGAGGACAGCCTTAGCAACAAAGCAAGACTCTCAGCAACCCAATGAGGTTGTCTCAAAACAAAAAGTCAATAAGGAGCCGGGCGTGGTGGCGCACACTTGTAATCCCAGCATTCGGGAGGCTGAGACCGGAGGATCCGGGTTCGAGGCCAGCCTCAGCTACCTAGTGAGGCACTCCGCAACTTAGTGAGACTCGGTTTCAAAATAAATAATAAAAAAATAGGGCTGGGGATATAGCTCGGAGGTAGAATGCCCCTGAGTTCAATCCCCAGTACCTCAAAAAAAAAAAAAAAAAAAAGTCAATAAGGGCTGAGGGTGTGTCTCAGAGGTGGAAGGAAGGAAGGAAGGAAGGAAGGAAATACTGAAGGGTATACACATGGGGTACATATAACATAACTTAGTTACTGGTTTTGGAGAACATGATAGGTCAAGAATAGAAGCAGTGGCCCGGGCGTGGTGGCGCACGCTTGTAATCCCAGCATTTGGGAGGCTGAGACCACAGGATCTGGGTTCGAGGCCAGCCTCAGCAAACTAGTGAGGCACTCTGAAACTTAGTGAGACCCTGTTTCAAAATAAAGAATAAAAAATAGGGCTGGGGGTGTAGCTCGGAGGTAGAATGCCCCTGAGTTCAATCCCCAGTACCAAAAAAAAGAAGAATAGAAGCAGTGGGTCAATGAAGACTGCAAAAGCTCTACTGCGATGTGAGGGCATCAGAACCCATTGCTAAGACCAACAAAATGCTTCCTGAGGGAGCTGGGCGTGGTGGCACATGCTTGTAATCCCAGCATTTGGGAGGCTGAGACTGGAGGATCCGAGTTCGAGGCCAGCCTCAATTACCTAGTGAGGCACTCCGCAACCTAGTGAGACCCTGTTTCAAAATAAAGAATAAAACACAGGGCTGGGGGTATAGCTCAGAGGTAGAATGCCCCTGAGTTCAATCCCTAGTACTGCAAAAAAAAAAAAAAAAAAAAAAAAAAAATGCTTCCTGAGCACTTGATGTGACAGGAACTGAGCTAAATGCTTTATTTGAATGAATTAATAATACAACCACCCCAATGCATGAGTACTATTACTGATACTATTTCTTTCTGTTATGAGTTGAACTGTGTCACCCTCAAATTCCCACATTAAAGTCTTCAGTACCTCCAAATGTGACCTCTTTTGGACAGGGTTTCTGCTGATGCAGTAAGTTAAAATGAGATCATGCTCAAATAGGGTAGGCCCCTAGCTCAAAGTGACTGATAACCTTAAAAGGAGGGAAAATTTGAGCCGGGTATAGTGGTGCACACCTGTAATCCCAATATTTGGGAGGCTGAGACAGGAGGATCGAAAGTTCAACCAGCCTCAGCAACTTAGTGAGACCCTGTTTCAAAAACAAAAGATAAAATCAATCTGGAAGAGAAGCTCAGGAGTAGAATGCCCTTGGGCTCAAACCTAAGTACCACAAAAAATAAAACAACCCCAGAAGGGGAAATTTGAAGCTGGGCGTGGTGACGCATGCCTGTAATCCCAGCATTTGGGAGGCTGAGACTGGAGGATCCGGGTTCACAGCCAGCCTCAGCTACCTAGTGAGGCACTCCGCAACTTAGTGAGACCCTGCTTCAAAATAAAGAATAAAAAATAGGGCTGGGGGTATAGCTTGGAGGTAGAATGCCCTGACTTCACCGTAAAAAAAAGGGGGGGGGGGGAGGAATGTGAACATATGCACACTGGGACAATACCAAGAGGAGGGCAGGGACGGGATGACAGAGCAGAAGCCAAGAACAACAATAATGCCACAATTACCAGAAGCTGTGAGAGAGGCCTGAAATAGTCTTCCTCACAGACCTCAGAAGGAATAAACCCTGCTGACACCTTAAGCTCAGAATTCCAGCCTCTAGAACTCTGAGACAACCCACTTCTGTTGTTTAAGCCAATCAGTGTGTAGTACTTTGTTATGGCAGCCCTAGCAAACTACTACTGTGAAGAGGACCAAGCTCAGAGTGGTGTGGTCACCTGTACCAATTCCCCGGCCACTAGTGTGAGTGCTGGGCCTGTCTCTTGGAAGCCTGTGTTCCCAGCTCCTGTACTGTGGTTCCGGTCTTGTGGGAGCTGTCCCACCCCCACCCTCATGATTCCTGTTCCCATCAGACATCTGCCTCAACCCCCCCAGGCCTGGACAGGTGAAGTGAATGAATGAGTATGGGCTCCTGGAGATTGCACTGGAGTGGGACGATCCTGTACAGTGTTCTGGGCAGAAGAAAACACTGGGAAGGAGGGTGGAGGCGGAATCAAATCACCTCCCTACCCCAGATGGCTGGCACAATGCGATCCAGTCTGTCCTCTGGCAGACTGGAGAACAGAGCCAGGCCCAGATGGATAATGTAGGAGGAGGTGGGCCACTGGCAGGAGTCACCCAGAAGATCCAAGGACGCTCCTGGATCACAGATCAGAAGCCTGCAACCCACCACTCCAAGCTGGTCAAATGCCATTCTTCCAGCTTCGGCAAATCCACACAAGGAAAGGGCGCTCTGTCCAAACCTGCCTTTGCCATTCCAGGCAAGTCACTGCAAAGCATCCCTCACAGAGCCTGAGGCAGAAAGCACATGTGGTTGGCTGAGGCCCCAGGCCACAGTGACAAGCTGGGAGCTTCCTGAAATGCTGATTTCTCCTCCTCAGGAACATACCTTCAAACAGATCAGTGTTTCTGGACCAAGGCTGCAGTGGGCAGCATTAAAATCCAAGTGGAATTGAAAACCAATTAGCACTTATTTCAGGAAAAGCAGTAAGCAGTAGATCACACAGCAGGGGAGTGGGGGATTCTGTCTGTATCTAGACCAAATGGTGCTGACAGAGGGGGCGGAGAACTAAGCCTGGCACACACTTTGGACCATGTGAAATAAGGTGTTAAATCACAGTTTGCTGCTTCTAACGTACACATTTCCCCGAAGTGCCTACCACACATAAAGATCAGAAATGTGTCAGGTGCTTTTGAGGCAGACAGCGGGTAGCAAAGCCCAAGCATACCGAAGACTGGCTTCCTGACATGAACTCTGGAGAGACAGGGCCTACTACAGAAGGACAGAAATGGCATTTGATATCACTCAACACATCTGATGACACAGATATCAGAAAATATTCAGAATACAATTAAGGATTCAGAAATGTGGGGAGAGGGGTTGAGGAAAGCCTGCTATTCATGTGTGTTGAACCCAGGGGCATTTTTATATCTGAGCTACAATCCCAACCCTTTTTTCAAATTTTTTGTTTTGTTTTAAAACAGGGTCTCACTAGTTGCTGAAAGTCTGGCTGAATTGCTGAGGCTGGCCTCAAACTTGTAATTCTCCTGTCTCAGCTTTCCAAGTATTGGGATCATAGGCATGCGCCACAAAGTCCAGCTGGACTGTTGTTCTTTTTCCTCAACATTTTATCACAAAAGGTTATGAAGAAAACAAGAATCTAAATGGTTAAAACAAAAGCCATGAGCCGGACATGGTGTCACACGCTTGTAATTGCAGCATTTGGGAGGCTGAGACCGGAGGATCTGGGTTGGAGGCCAGCCTCAGCTACCTAGTGAGGTACTCTGCAACTTAGTGAGACCCTGTTTCAAAATAAATAATAAAAAATAGGGCTGGGGGTGTAGCTCGGAGGTAGAATGCCCCTGAGTTCAATCCCTAGTACCGCAAAAAAAAAAAAAAAAAAAAAAAGCCATTAAAAAATCTAAGGAGAAGCCAGACGTGGTGGCGCACGCTTGTCATCCCAGCATTCGGGAGGCTGAGTCCGGAGGATCCGGGTTCGCGGCCAACCTCAGCTATCTAGTGAGGCACTCCGCAACCTAGTGAGACTCGGTTTCAAAATAAAGAATAAAAAATAAATAGGGCTGGGGGTATAGCTCTGAGGTAGAATGCCCCCGAGTTCAATCCCCAGTACCGCAAAAAAAAAAAAAAAAAAACTAAGGAGAACTCAAAAAATCATAGCTGTTGTGGGAAACACACATTTCTTTTCAAGAGAGTAACATATAAAGTTGACCAGAAATAAGGCTAGAGACAAACTGAAGAACACACACTAGTGGCTTGGTTTAAAAGTTTATATAAAGCTTTTTGCCAGAAAACAGATGAGACTCATTCTGTATCAAATATCTATGGAATATTCATTAAAAACTGAAAATCCAAGCCAGGCGTGGTGGTGCACGCTTTAATCCCAGCATTTGGGAGGCTGAGACCGAAGGATCCGGGTTCGCGGCCAGCCTCAGCTACGTAGTGAGGCACTCTGCAACTTAGTGAGACCCTGTTTCAAAATAAAGAAAAAAAAAAATAGGACTGGGGGTATAGCTCGAAGGTAGAATGCCCCTGAGTTCAATCCCCAGTACCGCAAAAAAAAAAAAAAAAAAAAAAAAAAAACCTGAAAATCTTAGTTGGGTGTGGTGGCATATGCTTGTAATCCCAGTATTTGAGAAGCTGAGACAGGAGGAACACTGGTTCAAGGTCAGCCTCAGCTACTTAGTGAGACTGTTTCAAAATAAGAAAAAAAAAAAAAAGTTGGGCGTGGTGGCACATACTTTTAATCCCAGTACTTGGGAGGCTGAGACCCAAGGATCCAGGTCCACTGCCAGCCTCAGCTACTTAGTGAGGCCTTCCGCAACTTAGGGAGACCCTGTTTCAAAACAAAGGAAAAAAAAAAAGAGGATTGGGGCGTAGCCCAGAGGTAGAATGCCCCTGGGTTCAATCCCCAGTACCACAAAAAAGGGGGGGCAGGAGGGAAACACCCTAATGCACATGATGTACTTTCACAAATATATCAAAGTCAATCACTAAACCAAACTTGAGAGGGAGGGTCAGGGAGGGAGTGGGGCAGGAATTGGGGAAGGGTTAAATAAGAAATGTGTGCATGTATGCCTTTACCAGCTTGTACCTAACAAAGATGTATGATTCAATGCACCAATAAAGAAAAAGAAAATATTTAGGAAAAATTTTTTCTTAAATTCTCCAAAAGAAAATTCTTATGCCAGGCGTGGTAGCACATGCTTATAATCCCAGTCTCGGGAGGCTGAGACAGGAGGATCGCAGGTTCATGGCCAGCCTCAGCAACTTAGTGAGGCCCTTCACAACTTGGTGAGACCCCATTTCAAAATAAAGAATAAAAAATAGGGCTGGGGTATAGCTCAGAGGTAGAATGCCCCTGGGTTCAATCCCCAGTACCACACACACACAAAAAAGAAAATTCTTATCACAACACTCTGACTCTAATGCATTTAAATGAGAAATAAACAATAATTTGGAAAGGGATAAAGATAATTCAATGGTTCTCAATGTCAGCTGCATGCCACAATTACCTAGGGAATTTTTTTTTTTTTTTTTTTTGCGGTACTGGGGATTGAACTCAGGGGCATTCTACCTCTGAGCTACACCCTCAGTCCTATTTTTTATTCTTTATTTTGAAACCGGGTCTCACTAAGTTGCAGAGTCTCTCACTAGGTAGCTGAGGCTGGCCGCAAACCCGGATCCTCTGGTCTCAGCCTCCCGAATGCTGGGATTACAAGTGTGTGCCACCACGCCAGCTCACCTAGGGAATTTAATAGACGCTGATGCCCAACTTCACCCACAGAGAGTCTGATTTCACTTGACTGGGCATTTTTCAAGATTCCCAAGTCTATTTGATGATTTTAAGGACTTAATTACTTTAGCTGTGATAATAGGATTATGGTTATGCTTTTAAAGAGAGACCATCTCTTTTTAGAATTATGTACTGAAATATTTGTGGGTCAAAGGATACGATACTTGCTTCAAAATAATGGGCAAGGGTATAGGCAAAGTCAATATAAGTGGGACAAGACTGGTCATAACTGGATAGTATATGCTCTATTTCTATTTGTTTGCAATTCATAATAAAAAGCAAAATGTTAAAAATCAACAATTTAGAAAGTTTGAGTGGACTGGATGTGTGGCCAGGGTTATACATCGGAAATTTGGAAAGACCTGTGGGTATTTGTTGTGGTAGCAGTGGTGGTGGTGGTTGTTGTTCTACCTGAAAGCCACACCCTTAGTCCTATTTAATATTTTACTTTGAAACTTGCTAAATTTGCCAGATTGGCCTCGAACTTGAGATCCTCCTACCTCAGCCTCCCAAGTATTGGGATTATGAAAGTGTGTCACTGCCCATCTTGGGTAGGTCTTAGGTTAAAGTGGAATCAAAAATAGCCTGATCCCGGGCGTGGTGGCGCACGCTTGTAATCCCAGCATTCGGGAGGCTGAGACCGGAGGATCCGGGTTCGCGGCCAGCCTCAGCTACCTAGTGAGGCACTCCGCAACTTAGTGAGACTCGGTTTCAAAATAAAGAATAAAAAATAGGGCTGGGGGTGTAGCTCGGAGGTAGAATGCCCCTGAGTTCAACCCCCAGTACCGCA
>PVLC010003803.1:0-92437 GCA_004027655.1 Graphiurus murinus
TGCAATCCTAAGCTAACATTATCTGTGCAAGCACCATAGAAACATTTGCATATCTGCATAGATCTTACAACTGTACTCTTTACCTCCTTGTGATAAAGCTTTGTCTACCTGCAAACACAGTCAAAGGCTACAGCTGCAAACCAAAGCCAACTCTAACCATGGCCAAGAGCTCAAGGACAGAAGCAGCCACATGCTTTGGCCAGCCTTCCGGCCCCCGACAACATCTATTTTGTGACATATACTATGTTTTATAATTATTTGCATGTATATCCATGTTTCTACATAGAATATGAGTTTGCTTATAGCAATAGTTGTTTTATTCCTTATATGATCACCTCATGGTCTTTGGGATACTTTAAATTTCAATACAGTGAATAACATAAATTTTTATAATAGAAAAATATAATTTAAGAAGCTACATAAAATTTTACTCAGATAGGTTTTTCTAGTGATTGGGGAATGGGGAAGTGGTTAGAAAAAGGTATTTGAAGTGAACAAAAGGTCTTTATAAATTCTACCTATCCATACTGCCAGCAAATTAGAGGTCTTTTACAGTTGATTTGCCAAATATTTTAATGCAAATAAATGTGGAAGAGAGGTTTACAACTGACTTAATTATTAAAATAAGATCCCTTTTTTCACTTAGGCAAATAAAATTAAGTGAGAATTGAATAGAAGTAGAAGAAAACAAAAAGAAAGTAAATAAAGACATTTTCCTACTTTGAGATTTTATGGGGGAATTTAGACAAAACTACTAAGGCTTAAAGTTTTAGTGAGGGATAATTGAAATGCCAAGCTTATGCTCTTTGTATCTCATTTACCTTGAGTGCACTTGATAAGCATTTATTATAGATTAGTTTGATGTTAAATAATATTAAAAAGTTTTAAAATATACACATTGAGGTAAATATTACCTTTTCAGTGAAAGACATATATAAATAAGTTGTTCTCAGTCTCTCATGTTAGAATGTACTCTGCAGTTGAAAAGAACCTAATTCCAACTATTTGTTCTTAAGCCATTCTATACTACAATGTAAAAATATTTTTAGACTCTTGTAAAAATATGGTCCCAAATGTAGATTGCATTTTTTTTTTTTTTTTTTTTCAGTACTGGGGATTGAACTCAGGGGCATTCTACCTCCGAGCTATACCCCCAGTCCTATTTTTTTTATTCTTTATTTTGAAACCCAGTCTCACTAAGTTGCGGAGTGCCTCACTAGATAGCTGAGGCTGGCCGCAAACCCGGATCCTCCAGTCTCAGCCTCCCCAATGCTGGGATTACAAGCGTGCGCCACCACGCCCGGCTTGTAGATTGCATTTTAAAAGCTAACTTCACCAGAGGTGTGTTTTATTTTTCACTAAATTTTTAAGGAAAATATAAAATGTAAAGAACAGTTTTGTTGTTCAAACTGAACAAAAATCTTAAAAAGAAACATGGCTTCAATTCCAGGACACATGCACTGCTGAGCATTCTACTATTCTGTTTGCTATTTAGGGTAGTCATATATTTTTTTCAAGATTAGCCGCTAAATGATCTCTCCACATTGCCTTACCAATATTAATTAAAATAAAACTAGATATATCATTGAAAAATATAAATATATCAAATAGAGTAGGATCTTCCATTGATATAAGTGAAAACCTGATTGAGGTAGTAATTCTAACAATAAAAAAGATTGCCAATAATTTGTTTTAGAACTAAGAACTAGAGTAACCTTATTTTAGTTAAAAGTGGGTTGTATGATTTTATTATAAGTGTACTTGCAAATTTAAATTTGAACTCTTCATAATAATTTACAATTGCCACATTCACATCAGTAAATTTCAGTGGATGATTTATTAAAGTAGAAGACAATTCATCATGCAACAATAAATCCAAGAACTATATTCCTGTTTTATTAAGTTATTTACATAGATTATGAAAATATACCTGCATGCGTAATTTTGAATTGTTTATGCCATATTCATTTACACAATTTGTTTAGCAAATGAAATTCCCTGTTCTTCCCTACTCCCTTTTCAATCCAGTGAGGTTGTCCTCAAGGTTGACTCTTATTTGTTGCCTGTGTCCTTGCAATTTACTTCTCAATCTGCCTTGTATAGCTGCTACAGCTTGGATTTTCCAGACAGAACTTACATTAGCCTGCCAGGGCCTAATTCATAAAATATTTCTAACACCACAAATTAGTTCTAAGCCATTTTACAGTGTTGGAAAGTCTATACCATAAAGAATGCTCCCTTTCATTCCAAATCCATTTGCATTTTATTTGTGCCTCAAAGGAAGAACAATCCAAACTGATTAGAATCCGCACACATTACGCATAATGAAAAATTAATTGCATCAATCTTTTCACTGTAGTGGTCTTAACAACTCATTTTCAACTGGTCATTTTTCCACCTGCTCACCAGGGCCCAGGCAGCTGAGGCAAGCATATCTTTGACATTTACGGAATACCAATGAAGCTAAGGTCACCAGTATATCATGCAAGTGGGAGCTGAGAATTCTGAAAGAGATATAAGCTCTTCAGATGAGCTGAAAGTATTATGTGACAGTGGAGGGCAAATACTTGCTATGACAACCCATCCAGGCAAGGTTTAAATTAACAAAACAGAGAGGAAAAGAGGAAGTCTAAATCACCAACAGCAAGGGTTAGAGTAAAGCTACCTCATTGGAGACTGACATAATGTGCTGCTGACAGTGGCAGTAAATCAACAACTGCATGTTAACATGGTTGTAGGCAATTTGGTATGGCAGGTGGCAATAGCAGCCCTGTGCATATGCATCAAAATAGGGTTTGCTTGTGAAATGGAGTTGTAATACACTGTGCTTTCTAATATGCACATTCGAGTTTTATTTTTTGACAATACTCTTAATATTCTTAATAAGAAAGGTATATGTCATCAAATTCCTTCTCAGTGAATAAGGTTTTTTTATTTTAAGAAAACACATCGGCAAGTTTTAAGTAATTTCTGAACAAAATTTCTTACAGATTTTTGGGTCTTTACACCAAAATAAATACAAGATTTTTTTTCTTTTGGGGGGATCCTTATCTTTGACACCCAAATCAGCAAATGATAAATAAGCACATTCAAGGCAATATGCAGGATCAGATTAATTAGAGATTATTCTAATGTTCAGTATGGTTCCATAAGCTCTTGCTATTCAAAATCAGGGTTGCAAACCAACAATCCAGGAGCTAGTTAAAAATGAAGACTCGTGGACTCAGTTCAATAATGCATAACTGGAGTGCCTGCTAAAGCTCAGATTTCTAGGGCTATCTCCACATATTCTGATTCAGTCTTCCAAACATTTCTATGCTTTGAATATCTAATGAACTCCAAGGTTATGCTGATGTATTGGTCTATGGAACATGTCCTGAGTTTTCTTAGGAAAAGTTATGATTAAAAATAAATAAACATCTCAGCTTTTATTTCTTTCACTGTTCATTATATGTCACAGTCATTAAATTGTTTCATAAAAATATACACATTCAATAATCATTAAGGTAGAAGTGGCATCTGCCTAATTTAGAAGAGCATCAAAGAAGGTATTATAAAGATATATTTAGATATTAACGTTTAGCCCTTCATAGAACAAAAGGCATGAAACATCTTCCTTACAAGTACACAGCTTTGATGTGATAAGCCAATGTAAGGGAATCTCAGTGAGAGGGACTCACTGTTGTAGCCCTGGATAATTCTTCAAAGAAATGCTTGTGGGAAGATAGGATATACATATGTAAATGTTAGGGCTTTAACTTTGATGAAGGCTTTAATTTTAAGGTAAGAACAATTATATGAAATATATATTATTAAATGAAATATATAATATATTACAAATATATTATATAATTATATGTATAATTTCTAATATATATATATATTTCAGAAATGGGGATTGAACCCAGGGGCATTGTACCTCTGAGCTACACCCCCAGCCCTATTTTTTAATTCTTTATCTCACTAAGCTACAGAAGGCCTCACTAGTAGCTGAAGCTTGCCACAAACCTGCAATCTTTCTGCCTCAGCCCCCTAAATATTGGGATTACAAGTGTGTGTCACCATGCTCAGCTTTCAAAACAGTATATATGTATTCTTTTGAGAAATTATATTCTTCCATATGGTAGAATTTTACCCTCAGCAGATATAGATATTAGTGTGTGGCTAATTAAAAACTACCTAGACAGAATTAGCTCTACCTGTATAACTATCTAGCTAGTATAAATAGAATTTGTAATGTCTAAAGAATTGTTATTCATTAAAAGAATTTTTACAATCGCTCCATTTACAATTTCACTTTGAATCTCCATGACATTTCTCTTTGGTCTCATGCTTTATTTCAAAAGTTTTCCAGAGCCGGGTGCGGTGGCACATGCTTGTAATCTAAGTACTTGGGAGGCTGAGACCGGAGTATCGCAGGTTCACCACCAGCTTCAGCTACTTAGTGAGGCCCTCCATAACTTAGTGAGACCATGTTTCAAAATAAAGAATAAAAAATAGGGCTGGGAGTGTAGCTAGAAGGTAGAATGCCCCTGGATTCCATTCCCAGTACTGAAAAAAAAAAAAAGTTTTCCAGATCATTTTCATCAACTTTATGCTAATCATAATTCTACTCTATATGCAAATGATTTATCATATATGTGAGAAAAATTAAATTACAAAGGTAAATACAATCATGTAGATACTCTTTGTTTATATGGCCACTTTTATTATTATTTACTTTTGAAACATAATTGGTTGTGATTATGTTGTGTCCTATATTCCCTGCACTATTCATAGACAAGGATGAGTAGGATAATACTCATGATACAGGAAATAATCATTTAGTGTCGTAGCCCAAAACCTGAATTTTATTCATACATTATTTATCAACAGTTTTATCAGAAAAATGCATAATCTTACTAGGATAAAGATTTTAAATTCTTGAACTTTTATTTAGTTGTTTGTTTATTTTTGCTCTGCTTTGTTTTTGTGGTATGAAACATTGAACTCAAGGTATATCCATCACTGAGATACATTCTCAGTTTTTTTTTTTAATTTTATTTTCAGTAAGATAGATTTTTCAATAAGTTGCTCAGGCTGACTTTAAACTTACAATCTCCTTTCTTAGGCTCACAAGTTGCTAGGATTACAAATGTATAACACTGTGTAAGACTTGAACATTTCTATTTTTATACTTATAAAAGCAAACTTTTTAAAAAGTAAAATTGTGATGTTCATACTAATAGTTTCCTGAGCTCATTAATGAAAAAGGAAAGCAAAACAGGGTTAAAATAAACTCAGAGATGAATCCTTAGAAAGTGTATCTGTATACAGGCAATATAGTAATGCTAATATAACTTTGCTAATAAGTAAAACTTGGTTCATTTCTTATAGATCAACAAAATACTTTAAAATATTTTATGGGGTTTACTTCTCTTCTAAAGTATATATAAAAATTAAATATTCACCTGCAAAGGAAAATACCAGTTTATTTCTTTTATGAGGTTCCTAGTATAGGTTTCTAATTAAGATTTTTTAAAGACACAGACACTTGAGCAAGAGTATCTTCTACATAGTTGTATTCATTCATTCATTCATCCATTCATTCAAACAAACACTTGTGACATAGGATATAGGACGTGATATAGTCTATGGAGTACCTTCTCCAAGGAATACAAAAGGTCTGGAATTCAGAGCATAGAAAAGAAATTAAGTTTAAAGGGAAAACATGGCTGGGCGTGGTGGCACACGCTTGTAATCCCAGCATTCGGGAGGCTGAGACCGGAGGATCCGGGTTCGAGGCCAGCCTCAGCTACCTAGTGAGGCACTCCACAACTTAGTGAGACTTGGTTTCAAAATAAAGACTAAAAAATAGGGCTGGGGGTGTAGCTCGGAGGTAGAACGCCCCTGAGTTCAATCACCAGTACCGCAAAAAAAAAAAAAAAGGGAAAACATTGTTATTGTTTTGTAATAGGAAACAAGGTGGGGGATGTCAGTGCATGTATTTTTATATGTAAGCTAACAAAAATCTCAGATAATTCAAATTTGACAGTGTATTTTTTTTCTGGTAAGAGAAAACAAAAGGCATAAGGACATTTTAGGAGTTGAAAACAGTTGGCTATAGTAATCTATGCTTCCTCCAGTCTCCCTAGTAGAATGTGATCCCCTAAATTCTATTTTACATCACTCCACATTTACTCACATTATTTTTCAAATGTGCAAAAATACATATCTTTGGGCTTTCCGTAACAGATACAAAAATCTTGGTACACAAAAAAGATTTAGGTATTAGAGGAGCTTTAAATAGTATTAGAATGATTCAATTTTATGACTCCTCTCTGCTGACAAATGACTCTGTTATGACTGCTTGTTTTTTCTAAATTAAAATTTATTTTCCAGGCAAAATTAATTAAATCACTTAATTCTTACTATTACAGTATTTAGATGAAATATATATTTTAGTTATATATAATATATATGCATATATATATATATAATTAGGTAAATTAGTTTTTATGTGTGTGTGGTGTGTGTGTGTTTGTGTGTGTGTGTGTGTGTGTGTGTGTGTGTGTGTGTGTGCTTGAGATTGAACTCAGGGACATTCTACCTCTGAGCCACACCCCCAGTGCTATTTTTTATTCTTTAAAACACAGTCTCACTAAGTTGCCAAAGACCTAAGTAGCTGAGCCTGCAATCCTCCTGTATCAGCTTCTCACATAATGGAATTACAAGGGTGCACCACTATGCTTGGGTTAACTTTTTATTTTGAAACAGGGTCTCACTAAATTGGCAAGGTTCTTCTCACTAAATTGCTGAGGCTAGCTATGAACCTGCAAGTGCTGGTATTACAAGAATGCCCAACCACGCCTGGCTTCATAATTAGGTTCTTAAGAAATACCATGAGACCTTGATGTTGTGTATGCCCTATCCACGGCAGTCGTATAGTTTGCCAAAACACACATTCACATAATAGGCCTTAACAATTGCAAAGGAACCATAAAATACATTTAGTAATAAATTTACCTGCTAAGGGCATTTCACAGTCTGCCTAACTATAGAAGCCTTTGGTAAAATACAAATGTGTCTGGTAGTAAAAATTATGGATTATGTGAAAACTACCACTTTAAAGTCCCTAGAATGGTTATAAACAATTTCAAAACAAATAGCTCTGACTAAATTCTCTGTGGTATTTCAAATAGCATTAGGATGATGTGTTTAATTCTATACATTGTATTTAAGTATATTATAGAAAATGAATATGGTGGTGATTAGGATGGTGAAAGAGCTAAAACCACATAAATTCTAATGTTTCTCTTTTCTCTAAAGCTAGAGTTATGAAGTGCTCTTGTTTTGGGAGGTTTTCTGGTCATCTGCTCATGTTGATACCCTCTAAACAGAATGTCATCCTACCTGGTCCTGTTTGTCCCCCCATCTGGTTCTTGGCTGTCAATATATGAGGCCACAGATGCATTTTTCTTTCTTCTCTTCACTAGTCCTCTCCTGGACCATGTGAGTTATTGCCAAGCATCACTTGAGCTCAAGGAGTACTTCTTTATTTTATTAGTTGCAGCTTTAATATATAATAAAACACCCTTCTCCTTATATTATTTTTTCAGAAAGAAAGTGGCAGTCACGTCAAGAATGCTAGGAGTGAATCAAAGGAACAAAATAAAGAAATAAATGTGCCAACTTCTAGAAGTAGAGCTATACAGCTGTGTGCCATATGTATGTCTGAAATAAGGCATTGCATGATATGAGAATTAAAAGAAGGCAAAAATCTGGCTGAACTGAATGTACTGTCTGAATTATAAAAACTTGGTCAGAACCTGGACTAGCATTAATTGGAATCAGAATTAGTTTATTATTATTTTTATGTTGGCCTCATTCACTTGATTTTTTTTCAGCCAACAGTAAAACTTTGGAAATATACAGATATGAGTTTTCGAAGTACAGTTAAGAGCTTGTAAACAAAAGTTTTGAAGTTTGTAACATAATTTTAGAATTTATTATTAATTTACTCAAATATAAGAACAAGAATATTGCACTTAACAATATGTAGCCCCAAAAAGAATTTTCATTATCTAGTTTTATTGTAAATTACATATATATTTTAATTTGCAAAAATATGTTGTGTAACAAATTCTCTCTCTCTCTTTTTTTTTTTTTTTCAGTACTGGGAATTGAACTCATGTTGTTGTTGTTTTGATAATGACAATTGAATATAGAAGCATTCCAAACCCACAGCCTTCTTTTACTTATTTATTTTAAACAGGGTCTTCCTAAGTTATAGTGTGCTGACCTTGAACCTGCTGTCCTGTCTCAGCCTCCAAAGTATTGCATGTGCCTTGCCTCCCATTACAAGAAAATGCCAGTTTCCAGCTAATAAATTATTTATTAATACTAATTTATTAGTCAATAATAAGTTAGTTATCCAAAGACAACATGTTAAAGCATTCATTCTGAAGTAAATAAGTTTAACTATTTTCTTATCTTTGAGTTGTAAGAGTCCTTTATACATTTTCTATATTAATCCTTTATTACCACGTCTCTTGCATACGTTCTGTCCTTATATGTGGAATATAGGATTTTTGTTTGCCTATTGTTTGTTTAACTCTTTCTTTTTTAATACAAACCATTTATTGTGCATTATAATTATACTTCATAATGAGGTTCAGAGTAATAGGAACATACATGCTCACAGTGCTTGGTGTGTTTCAATTTGGATCCTACCCCACTCCCTCTCCTCTCCAAACATGACATTGATATTGGTATTGATAATTTTTCATATGCACATAACATATTTGAACTGTTTCCTCATCAAGTCTCTTTCCCTCCCCTCCCCTAAACCCACTCCATCACTCAGAGTCCCCCCTTTTTTATGTGAAGTTCCTTTTATTATTCAATTTCTCTCTGGCTTCCACAGCTGAAAGAAAACATACACCATTCACTTTCTGTGACCAGCTACTCTGATTTAGCATATTTTTTCTAATTCTATCCACTTTCCTTCAAATAACATACTCTTGTTCTTCTATTTCTCTGAGTAAAATTTTATTGCGTGTATATACCACACTTTTGTAATCCATTCATCTGTTGGATGGACATGTAGACTGGTTCCATAATTTGGCTATTGTGAATTGTGCTGCTAGAAACAGATATGAATGTATCGCTATAATATTCTGACTTCAGTTTCTTTGGAAATATATCTAGGAGTGGTATAAATGTGCCATATGGTAATTCCATTTCAAATCTTCTGAAGAATCATCACACTGATCTCCATAGTGGCTATACTAACTTGCAATTCCACCAACAGTGGGATTCCACACATCTACAAATAGATAAACAGTTTTTTCCAACAAAATAAGGGTTCCTATTTCCCCAAATCCTTGCCAGCTTCTATTATTGCTTGTATTTTTGAACATGGCCACGCTAGCTGAAGGTTGATGGAATCTCAGTATAATTTTGATTTACATTTCCCTCATTCCTAATAATATTAAACATTATTGGTCATTTGTATTTCCTTTGAGCAGTGTCTGTTTAGTTCAATTGCCCATCTATTAAGAGGAATAGCTGGCAAAGACCTTCTCCTATTCAGTAGGCGCTCTCTTTTAGACTCTTGATACTTTCATTTGCTGTACAGAAGCTTCTAAATTTAATGCCATTTATAAATTTAATTTCATTTATTAATTCTTATTTTAATTTCTTGATTTCCTGATCTTGGTGGTCTTATTGAGGAGGTTTCTATCAGTACCTGTATGTTGGAGAGCTTTTCCTGTGCCCTCTTATAGCAACTGCAAAGTCTCTGGTAGTTTCTAGGTTATTAATGCATCTTGAGTTGACACTTGTATAGGGTGACAGGGTGGAGTTTAATTCTATTATTCTACAGAAAGAATAATTTTATTCTACATCATATTGGGGTATAGAGTGATGGAAAAATACATGCACATAACTCTTGGTGCCCTTCCCACCAAGTCCCTTTACCTGCATCTCCCTCCCTCCTGGTACATGTCTTTGAGATTGTATTCAGTAATTTTGTTTACATACATAGCATTATTTCAACTGTTACACTCTTTATATCTTCATCTTCCTTATTTCCTTCCCTAAATGCCCTCAATCACTCTATTGGAGTCTTTGTTCTTCTACCTTATGTTACCCCTATTTCTGAACATCTCTCTGATTTCCACATATAAGAGAAAACATTTATCTACTCATTTGGGGGGGTTGGGACTAGTTAATCTCATTTAGTATTATATTCTACAATTCTATCAATTTTCCTGCACATGGTGTGATTTTATACTCCTTTATTGCCGAGTAAAACTCCATTGTGCATATATACCAAAGTTTTGTGATCCATTTATTTGTTGACAGATACCTAGGATGGTTTCATAATTTGGCTAGTGTAAATAGTGCTACTCTGAATATGGATATGCAATATCACTGCTTTCAATTACTTTGGAAAGATGCCCTGGAGTGCTATCTCTGACTCTCACGTGTAGTTTCATTCCCAATCTTCTGAGAAATCTCCACATGGTAGGATGGAAAAGTAGCTGTACACCAACAGTGTAATAGATTTCCAATTTCCCCAATATCCTCCCAGTATTTATTATTGTTTGTGTTTCCATATGTAGAAAAATAAAATTAAACACTAACCTCTCTATGAACAAGCATCAACTCAAAAAGGATCAAAGAGAATATTTAAATCTATATATTTGAGCTATGTTGTCTGTAGTTTTGCTTTCTTGTGATGCTTTTGTTTACTTTTGGTGTTAGGGGATGTCTGGTCCTTTAGAATATATAGGAAGTATTCTCTCTGTTTTTATCTTCTGAAAAAGGTTATAGAGAATTATTATGAATTCTTCCTTAATAATTTTGTTGAATTCAACACTGAATTCATCTGGATCTGATACTTCCTATTTTAAAGTTTATTAATTATTAATTTATGTTTATAGATGCAGGCCTATCCCATTCATATTGTCTATGTATTATTGTATTTGAATTGGCAAGTTGTATTTTTCAAGGAATTGGTCCATGAAACAATTATCAAATTTGTGGCCAGATAGTTGTTTTAAGTAATCCATGATTATCCTTTTAATATCCTTGGGATTGGGATCTATAATGGTGTGTTCTCTTTAATTTTGTTATTAATATCTTGTCTTCATTTTTTCTTAGCCTGTCTTGAGGCTTATCAATTACATTGATATATCCAATGAATTATATTTTATTTTATTGATCTTTCTTTATTGATTTTATTTTATTTATTTATTTATTTTTGCGGTACCGGGGATTGAACTCAGGGGCATTCTACCTCCGAGCTATACCCCCAGCCCTATTTTTTATTCTTTATTTTGAAACCGAGTCTCACTAAGTTGCGGAGTGCCTCACCAGGTAGCTGAGGCTGGCCGCGAACCCGGATCCTCTGGTCTCAGCCTCCCGAATGCTGGGATTACAAGCGTGCGCCACCACGCCCGGCTCTTTATTGATTTTCTATTCTCAGTTTCCTTGATTTCTGTCTTATTTTTTATTAGTTCTTTCCTTTTGCTTATATTGGATTTAATGTGATCTTAAAATTTCATAAGGTAGAAGCATACATGATTGATTTTAGATCTTTTCTTTTTCCTAACATATTCATACAATGCAATAAATTTCTCTCTAAACATTAGTTTCAGTTTATCTCATAAATTTGAGAATGTGTTTTAATTTTTTATTTATTTATTTACATTTTTTCAAACTTCTTCATTAACTCATATATTTTGAAATATATTTTTCAACCCAAACATTTTAAAGTATACTTTATTAGATTCCAGTAAATTTTTTGGACTCATATAACTATGCATATTAACAAATTATTGCAGAAAATGCATAGTTATCAGTGTGGCAATATTAAAAGTGTATTGAAAATTGTATTGGCTCAGATATTCTGACATTATCTGTACATATGGTATTTAAAATTTTGTCACTGGACTCATTGCTTTAGGAGAAATAAAATACAATCTGGTCAATATTCACATTTAATTTTAAAGACCTCTATGAAATATGTAACATATTTTACACTTTTTTATTTTTGCCAAGCTGTCATTTTCAAAAAAATATGTATGGGCAAATCTAGGATGGAAGTAAATGCTTTCTTATTGCAATGTATATTTTCTAGATGAGAAATAGATACTGATGTATGCTCTAAGTCATGAAATCAGAGTCCTTTTGACTTTTCTCAGTAAAGAACTATTTTCCAACTAATCACATTACTTATTTTTCCTTTCGATTGCTATTTCCAGAAATGCAGGATATTTTTCAACTGTTACTCCTTTCTTATTTTTATGAAGCTCGCCAGAGAACAAACATGATGACTATTTAACACTTCCACCACTGAAGAAGGTTATGTTTGTCACAAAAATATAGATTTCTTCTTTTCAAACCATAGAGAGAACAAGAACTATTATTGTGTGGAGTCCAATAAATGAAAGGCTGCTGACAAAATGATTTAATATAGACTGTGTAAAGTGTCAATTATTAAATATTTCATACCTAGTGATAAGGGACAAGGAGATATAAATTACTACTTCAGTGACACATAAGAAAATATGCTCAGCAGAGATGAGGCACCTGAATTGTCAAGTAAGAAATGACCCCATTAAAGGAAAAAGAAACATGGGAATAGAAACAAAAACTCCATGCTTTACAATAAATGATAATGCTAGGGGTTATCCTAGAATTTTTTGACAGACTTTGTAAACACAGTGCCCATTTTTTAGCAAAATGAAGACGATATATGAGGTTATTTTCTAATATATTATTTTAATTTAAATTAATTGTTTAACTGATAAATAAAAACAAGACTTATACATAGTTATGGGGTACTATGTGATTTTTTTATACATTATATAATGTTTTAATTTGGTTAAACAAGTCTATAACCTCAAGAATTTAATTTATTTCTTTAGGATGAAAGCATTGAAAATTTTCGGTTGTATTTTTGAAATATACAACATATAATCACTTTCTATTGGCACCCTACTGTGCCATAGAACAGAACTTCTCTTTTTTATTGTCACTATATATAATATTGGTTCTTAATGATATTTAACCTAAGACTGTAATTTTTCAAGTTAGAAATAAAAGTAGTCAGCATATAAGCAAAATATAAACTTGATAGTTAATCTTATTCAATAGTCAAATATTATTCAGCTTTAGAGTAAATAATCTTATTTATCTTCAGGTTTCTACTAATTCTCATAATTTTTAAATGAAAATTTGAATTTTATAAAGTGTGATATAAAATAAACCATTCTAGCTTGTTTTTCTTCCTATTTCATGTTAGCACATATAAAATATTAGAGTACATAGAGGTATCATAGATATCTACTATATGTTAATTTTTGTATCTATATCCTTCAGTAAGTAAATGCCCATGTTCTAATATCCTGGACATGTGCTCTTTAATATAACTATAATATGTATGCAAATAACCTGGAAAGCTTGTTAAAGTTAGATTGAATAGGTCTTGTTTGGGATGAGATTCTGTGTAACAACTAACTTTCCAGCAGTTTCTCATGGTAGTCAGGAAGCAAAAAGAAAGACAAAGGCCAATGTTGACATGTCCTCCTCGAGGGCATACTCCCAATGACCTACCTTTCTTCAACTAGACCTCATTTCCTAAAGGTTCCACTTCCTTCCCATAGCACCACAGCCTGAGGACCAAGGTTTTAGTATATGGACCTTTGGGAGTACATTTAAGATTCAAACCATGACCCTCACAGGCTTATGTCCATTTCCCAAACCAAAATGCATGTAGTCCTTCACCAGAGGACCTCAAAATCTTAGCTATTCCAGCATTAAAAAACTTAAAATCCAAATTATCCTCTGAGATTCAGAACAAATTCTTATCTCGGAGCCCCTGGAAAAATTAACAAACAAGTTACGTATCTCAGGACATGGACAAAAGGCAAAGTTCTTTGCCAGAATATAACACAAATCATCTCTGCATGGAGCACATCTTTCTTTCTTATTTTCTTAAAGAGCTCCATTAAATCCAAAGAGACTTAACTCTCAAAGCACATCTGGGTGTGGCTCACCACACTCCAACCTGATGTGCAGTGTCCAAGCCTAACTTTTGCAACACACCAAGTGTATCAGAGGTAACACATTGGCATCAGGCACAGGGTCAAACACCTAAAACTTCATAAGTAATGCACAGGAGCATAATTGACAAAACATGAAATCCCTAGCAACCTGAGCAACCTAAAGACTATAATTGTCAGAACCTGAGACTAAAAATTCACAACTTCTTCTGCCAAGGAATCTTGCCACCTTGCAATGCTGACCACAGATAATAGGCTGAAGCCTGATCTGTCAACTGTGGTGGTAGTTGTTAGGTAGCACTTCAACAATTCTGGTTGAGCACTGGTTAAGGTCAGACCAGATCTGAAGACCTGAACTAGACTCACAACTGACCTGGACCTGAGACCCTGACACAATCTGCTGAGCTCCATGGTAAATGGACTACCCAAGCCTCTCTCTCTCTCTCTCTCTCTCTCTCTCTCTCTGCCCTAAAATATTATAAGTTGTATGAAGTTTGCATGGAGTTTAAATGAATAAAAAACGTGCCTTGGTCACAATTATAATCGAAATGACCAAGGCCATATTTTGGCTGTTTTCCAGGATCTAAGTCTACTCAGAACAATCTCTATTCCAATTTCCAACAGAGTCCTCATTTCCATTAGACATTCAAGAGCTTGACTCATATTCTCTACATTTCTATAAGCATTCTGGTTTTGTGGGTACTCACCAAAATTGCCAATCAAGTTCTGTTTATAATGCTTTAGGCTTTCTTTAGCCTTCTCTAGACTTCCAAATTCTTCCTGCCAATCCACTCCAAATGATCCCAAACTGCATGGTCAGGTAAAGTGACTGGTTCTATATTCATCAATAAAATGTATAATATTATTTTAGGGAGAGAGAGAGAGAGAGAGAGAGAGAGAGAGAGAGAGAGAGAGAGAGAGAGAGAGAGAGATTGAGATTAGTTCAACCTGTAAAGCAGGTTGGGCAAGCCATTTACCACAGAGCTCAATTTACTGTGTCAAGGTCACAGGTTCAGGTTAACTATGTATCTGGTCTGGGTCTTCAGGCAAGGACTTTGCATTGCTTAAGCAGAATGGAAGGTACCAATATAGCTGGCTGGGTCAGTATTAGTCTCATTATCAGTGGTAGGAATGGCATAGTGGCAAGGCTTCTTGGCAGAGGAAGATGTGAAATTTTGGTCTCAGGTGCTGATAATTATAATCCTCAGGTTGCTAGGGACTCATTGTTGTCCACGTGCTCCGGGACAATAGGCATTGCCTTGCAAAATTGCCTGTCAGGTCCAGACATTGCACCTTGTGCCTGGTGCCTGTATGTTGCCCCTGATACTTTGGGTGTGTCGTGCCATGGCTGTGTGTGCTGCAAGAGTTATGCTTGAATACTGAACATCATATGTGAGCCACACCCCAGGTGAGCTTTGTGAATTAGGTCTCTCCTTGACTTTAATGGACCACTTTTTTAACATATGTGCTCCATACAGCATGGACAAGTAGACCTGTTCACCTTATGATGGACAGGAAGAAATAGAGAGGAAGGAACCAAGGTTCCAATATCCTCTTCAACTTCACACTCCAATGACCTTCCACCAGGCCCCATCTCCAAGAGTCCCACTATCTCTCAATAGTGCCACATTCTGGGGACCAAGGTTTAGCATATGAGCTTTTGGAGAACATTTGAGATTCAAATTATGACAGGCAAATTCATGCACCACCCACAATCGTGCTGCATCTTAATCTCTAGAGGTAGGTAAGACCAAGAATCTCATGGACCACTGTTAAATGAAATATCTTTCTAATTACTTTCTAATTTATTTTCTATTTATTTCTATTATTATTATTATTATTACTCTATTTTCTTCCTTTCTTTCATGCAAATAAAATAACAAAATGTATATAGTATATGTATTTACTTGTCTCTTTAAAACTCTTGAGGAGTTATTCACAGATTTTCTCTTTGCAACCCATAGATATAGGCAATTTAAAAGTAAAATATTTTTTTGTGTGTGGTACTAGGGATGGGACCCAGGGGCCCTCTACCTCTGAGCTACACCCCCAGTCCTATTTTTTATTCTTTTATTTTGAAGCAGGGTCTCACTAAATTGCAGAGATCCTCACAAAGTAGCTGAAGCTGGCTGCAAACTCAGTCCTCTAGTCTCAGCCTCCCAAGTACTGGGATTACAAGTGTGCACCACCACGCCTGGCTAAAAGTAAAATTCAAAAGCAGAAAAAAATAAATAGAGATTTAAAAATTATAACATTCTATGTTTTAACATAAATTTACCTTTTTGTCTTTTTCAATATAAATTCCTATTATAAAGAATGAATCACACTGGTTGTATTAAATTTTACTATATATCAACATTATATTTATAATTTATGGGATATTAATTATGGTTTACTTAATCTACTGATTTCTATAAACTTCTACCAGAATTTTGTCTTTCCTTACTTTTGAGTTTTTCTACGCAATTAAATACAAGCTTTATTTAAGATGTGGTTATTTTTAGAGGTGGCTCATTTGATCTTCATGTATAATGCATGAACAAATGAACAAAACAATTCTAATGTTTCCATATATCTGTCATGTTAGGTTATATCATATGCCTATATTTTATATACATATAACATAGATAGGCATGTGATTATATAATTAATATATGAAATATTAATTGTATCATAATATATGATATATTTTATATAATTTGATACATATATTGCATATTATACATATACTTTAATTACATATATATTGACAATAAAAATCGTTCTTGAATTAATTTAATAATAAAACATTAAATAGTAAAATGAAGTAAAAGTAAAGAAATTTGCAACAGTGATAATAAAAGCTTAGAATGTTATAGCTCTTTAAATCCTTTAAAATGGTTTTATTCATATTTGATATCTCTTCATTCTTTTGCCCATGAGGTATGATGTGATTATTAGTTATATTCCAGTAGGAAACATACTTAGATGTGAGACAATTGACTTGTAAAAATCACCACATATTGGTCAAATTGAAAATAAATGCCCAATCATGACTTGCAGTCTTATATTCTTCCCAATATATAACATAAGAATCATGCCTTAAAAAGGTGAATTTCTTTGGAGAATGAATAGGACTTTTGCAATGACTATTCCAGGTTTAAGTAATCATGCTATTGAAAATATCATATGGATGACTTTTTTTTTAATACCCACTGTGGTTAGGGTATGCACTCATTCTGAAAATAGTAAAAATAATGAAAATTAATTCTTCTAAGAAGTTCTCTTATAAGAATTTGAAGTAAATATAAAATATTTTCTTAAGACCTAGATTCCTATATGTTCTATGTCTTACATTTATATGTATAAAGAATGATATAAATTAAATGTTGTTTCAGTTTTTCTGGTTATTTTAGTATAGACATACCTAAAGGAAAGAAAAATTCTTTAAGTTATTGACTTTGAGAACTTATTTTAAGGTAGGAGCCTGTGAGAGGACCTAATATTATCTATCAGGTCATATTTTAGATGTCATAAAAGTAGGCAGCTGGGAATGTAAGCTGTTTATTCATTTATTTTTTTGAGGTTGTGCAGGGTCGTGTTGAGAAAACAATTCTACTTACTGATCCTAAAGATAAATATTCTCTGATCTTCTCATGGTTAAAAAGTTTAAAATATTAGCCAGGCATGGTGGCACAGTCCTGTAATCCCAGAGACTCTGAAGGCTGAGGCAGGATTACAGGTTCAAGCCCACTCTGGTCAATTTAGAGAGACCTAAGGCCTGAGCATGTAACTCTGTGGTAGATGTCTCTGGGTTAAATGTTCCAGTACTACAAAATAAATAATTCATGTATCTATTAAGTAACAGTTTCAAAATTTCAAATTAAACCATTTTTCTCCAGTACCTGCATACTTAACTACCATAGTATCTGGTCACTCTGTTTCCAACTTATATTATTAATGTCTAACACAACTCCTTATATATGTTAAAGCCTGGGGAAATGTATTTACCATTGGCTTGTATGGTACAGTAATTATCACTACGTGCCTGAGCAAGATTTCTGCAAAGACAAGGGTACTTATAAAAGAAAATACTAAGGATTCAACAGTGAAGGCTCAAGAACTATTGAATAAGCAAGATACATCTCACAACTTTATGATTAATAATTTCTACAAAAGATAATATTTGAGGACTTGTATCTGGAATGAGGCTTTCCACTAATGAAAACACCAATATTTTTTTAAATTTCAGAGGTTAAAGTCTTGTTACTGGAAATGTTTTTAGAGGTTGCTAATGTTAAAACCACAATGATTTTAACATTAGCAGCCTCTAAAAACATTTCTGGAGATGATTTGGAGAAACAGCAGCTACTCATGGGCATTGCAACCAGCACAACAAGCACTACCCAATTATTCTGGTAACAGAGTGGTTGTCACACCAAGAGAAACTAAGACAAATCTGGACTCTAATTTCTGCCATGACACTTATTGACAGTACTGTCTTGAAAAGGCAAATACTTCTCAGACCCAGTTTCCTCACAGATGAAAAGGGAATTATAATTCTCACTGCAAAATGATAATAATGAAGAGAGATGATTACAAACGTATGTGCATGTGTGTTTGTGTGCTTGTGTGTTTGTCGCTATTGTTATAATCATGGTCACTGTTATGGATTGTTTAATCTTAAAAGATAGTTGAGGTTGTTGTAGCCTCTGATACTTGTGAATAGCACTGTATTTGGAAATACGGTCTTTGCAGATATAATAAAGTTAATAAGCTATCAGATAAAATGCACTTTAATTTGACTTACCTAGTATCTTCATAAGAAGAAAGGACAAAATAATACAGAATAGAAAGCCATGTGAAGAGGAAAGTGGAGTTGTGTGTCTATAAGGCATGAATATCAAGGGATGGTGGTCACCTCCTGAAGCTATAAAAAGGGAAGGAAAGGTTCTTCCCTAGAGAACCCAAGTGCCTCCTGACACTTACTCTGAAGTCTGGCCTCCAGAACTCTGAGACAATAGATGTCTATTGTTTTTAGGCACTCAGCTAGTGCACTCACTAGGAAAATAACACAGCCACTATTTGTCATCATGTCTTGAGCAGTTTTGTTGCCCATAAAGACCGGTGAGGACTCTGTCCTAAATTGGTATTATTTGAACTATTTCACAAGCTCTCTTAGCTAAATTCCTAGCATGTCAGATTTGCAGAAAGACAGGTATTCCAACATAGTTCATATGTTCCACAGGAATATAAAAAATGAGAATTTGTACTAGAACATATAGATTAGGAGTCCTCAAAACCCAATATTACAGTTGAAATGGGCTATGATCTTTGCTCGGTCTGTAGCTTTCCAAGTAACGAATCTGGCTTTGGAAAAGAGGAAAGAAATTGTCAATTCATTATATCATGGTCAAGAAATACTAGTTCAGTGTCTGAGTAGAACATTTTTAGGTCCAAAAAGCACTCCTCAAAATATTGCTATTTACTATGTTGTATTTCAATGTGGATATAATTGTTAATAATTTCTAGTCATTATTGTTAGTATAAGATTTAGAATTAAATATATTTAGCAATCATAGAACCTTAAGTCAGCACATGTGAATAAGCAGTATAAAACTAAAATATTGAAAAAATATCTGCTTTGGCTCTCCACATGGGAACATTCAGGTCTTATTTAACCTCATTTGATTGTAGTGTGGCCTGTAAAAATATGGGGCAAGCTTCTAAATGACACCTATTTAAAATGACATACCAATGAAACATGGCAAAATGAATCTCAGGGGAAGACAACTTAATAAGACTATAAATTTCTCAATATAAATTTAAATGAAATGTCTTATGAGATGGTGAAGGATTGCTGGTTAGCCTCTGGCTATCAGGGAAATGGTGGAAAGGTCCCATGAGAACAAGAGCTTTTGAAAAAGAAAGGTTTTCTTTAAAAAGGGATGTTATTTTGGGAAATTAATCTTAGCTGGAAAAGCTGAAAGGGTCGCATTTAATGGGTTTTTGATAACCCTTATGTATATATGTGGTATTACCTGGCTTTGAAGAACCTTCTCTTTGTGTAATGGGCTTTGATATAATTTACAACCTTCACTCATTTTTCAGTAGTAAGTGGTTTATTTTCCTAACCACCCAGAACTGACATGCTGTGTGTCAAATCAGAAAATGTTTCATTTCATAGAAAAAGAAAGTGCTTTCATGGAAAATGGTTTCCTTCTAGAGAAATACTTGCAACACGCATTTTTGACATACATTTGGGGGAGAAATTCCATTTTTATTATCACAGAAAGTCACTTCAGGCTGTGCTGAGGTACTGATTAATGCTTGCCTGAGTTACAGTGAAGGTACTCATGTTTCACTGCACTCTCTAGACAGGCATTAATCGCTTCCAATGCTCCATGTTAAACATTTTTTTTCTCCCAGGTTGGAAGCATTTAAAAAAAAATAAAAGGCTTCAAATATGGGGGAAATAACACAGTCAGAAAAAACAAATAAAAATGAGCAGGAGTTGAAAGGAGTATCATTCTCTTTGCTTTTTCTATCATCTAATTTATTTAAATTGTTATTGAACTGTCAAGACTGCTAAGACTGGGAAGTCAACAGACAGATTAAGCATCTTTTCAAAGTTTCGTCTTCAAATCTTATAACTAATTCTAAAATAATAATTTAAGGAATAATTAATATAACTTTGCTAGGTTTCTAGGAAATATAAGACTGTTACATTTGTTGCTGATTATCCTTTGTAGGGAGGATTTTCTATTTTAAGCCTCCATTGTTTGATCTGAATGACTTTGTTTATGGTGTGACAGCGTTTAGCCATGTATTTTTCTAGTGCTAGCTGAAAAACCAAAGACTTTCAGGCAAAATCTTTCAGGTATTTCTCCTTTTTTTCTCCTGACTTAGCTAAAGTTCCTTTTAGTATTCCATCAAAATGACTAATAATAATATTAGTAAAAATACATAACTAAAAACAACCACAACTGTTAGACTGCTTTTTATGTCCCAGACATTATAATTAGCATCTTACAAAAATCAACTTACTTCTTAGAACATTCTAATATTTGCAGGCTTTGGCAAATTAAGATACAAAGAAATTAGGTAGGTTTTTTCAAAAACAGTTGTAAATTGAAGAGCTAGAATTTAAACTTGGTTGTATCTGACTTTTTTGCTACAATCTCAGATACTCCTACAAGATAACTTATTTAAGTAACTTTGAATCAATGTTCTTCTTAGAAAGAATAGAAGGCCTTGATATATGAGATTTACAAATCTCAAAATAGAATAAATGATTGATAATAGAATTAAATGATTAAGTATGTTGGGATGACATCTAGGAAAGCATTTCATATATATTTGACTTCAAATATTGAGGTCCTCAATTATTTTGTGTGTGTGTGTGTGTGTGTGTGTGTGTGTGTGTGTGTGTGTGTGTTGTATTTAGGATGGAGAATTAAGGAGCATTCTACATCATAGATGTATATTATTTCATTTTGAAACAACGTCTCCAAAGTTGTAGAGGGCCCTATTAAATTGCTGAAGCTGGCCAAGAACTGGGATTACAAGTGTACACCACCACAACTGGTTCTAAATTATTTTTAATAGAAATAATTTATAATATTAAGAACTTGTCACATGAGCTGGATGTGGTAGCACACACTTGCAACCCCAGTACTCACAAGGATAAGACTGAATGATGGCAAATTCAAGGTCAGGTTCAATAATTTAGGGAGATACTGTTTCAAAATAAAATAAAAAAGATCTGAGAGTATAGCTCAGAGGTAGAATGTCCCTGCGTTCAATGCCCAGTACCATACACATACCTAAAAAGAACCTGTCATATGAAGATCAATTTCAACCAGATTTCCTACGAATTTGTCTAACTCTATACTTCAAGTGTCATCCTTTAAATCGTCTATAAAAAGATGGAGTAATAATTGCATGTTATTGTTAAATAAATAAGCAAACACATACATAAAAGTACATTTTGACCAAATAATATAACAAGGTAAGCTTACTTATAACAATTATTGTGGAACTTTACTGCTTTCATAATTCAATACTAGAAAGACCATTTTTCTTAACTGATAGAAGATTGTATGGTTTGGTCAAGACCAAGGAAATATTTACAAATGCTTTTGAATTAGTAAGAGACAAAAAGAGGAAGAAAGGAGAGTGATTAGAAGAAATGTTTATCTTTATTTGAAAGTCTAACCAAATTATTATATCACAATCACTAATTTTATAATTTATTCTGGTCTTTCTGTGTAACTATAAGTTTTCATTTTTCCTTTGAAGTTGTTTTTATAGTGATTTTAGTGTAATAATAAAACTAGAATAGCTACCACTTCTACTATATCCTCTTCTTTTGTGCTGCTGTCACTGCTCCATCCTCCTCCTCCTTCTTTTTTCTCTCTCTCTCTTTCTCTCTCTCTCTCTCCCTCCCTCCCTTCCTCCCTCCCTCCCCCTCTATCCTCCTTTTGCTTAAGTGTCCTGATTTTTCAGAAGTATAATAATACAAGAGAATATATGTGAGGAAAGAAACAGCTTATAAAAATATTTGCTGTAACTAAAAGATATACTAGCCTTCAAATCAAAGATTAAGTTAATTTTAATATCAAGTAACTATTATATTGAGCATACCAGTTAAATACATTTGGTTTGGATTGTTTTTTCATTTTAAAATAAAGTATCATTTGATTATCATATGGTGAAGTGTGTATACTTCTAGACAATATATATGGGAGATGCCAATTATAATACCAGCTATTAAAATTACTAGCAAGTAGCTTATAATATTATTAAACTCATTCATTAAATTTATATATATATGCCCTTAAGTGATTTATTTTTGTTTTTGACAAAACAAATTTCAAAATGAAAAGTGTGAGAAGAAAAAATTTTAAAAAGTGCTAAGGGACAGGTTGATTCTTCAATTGAAACAAAAATGACTTATTTAAAGCTTACATATTTTAATTTAAATATTGTAAAATAAACTATTTTCGATTCTCTCAATGTTTTGAGTATCTGTAATAATTTAAAAATAAAGATAATTTGTAAAACCTTAAATATCTACTTTCTTATTTTTTAAAGAAATATTAGTTCACCTAAATTTACTTGGTAGGATATTTAAAATTATTTGATTAAATACAGGTGTAAAAAGAACACTCAGAAACTATATAGTCCATAATGGAAACATATTTACTGAGAGCTTATTGCACATCAAGATCTCTGCTAGGATTTACATGTAAAATCTTATTCAGTCCTTATCAGTAAATGGCACATTAATATTTCCAATATAAAGGGGCAGAAACAGTATCAAAGAGTTTAGTAACGTCATAAAAATACATCGTTTTAAAGAGTGGAAATTAATTATAGATTGTTATGTATATAACCTTGAAACTATTTCCTCTCCTATGAAGGTACCACCCCAAAGTCAAAAAGTATAAATGATCATTCTTGCCTTTAAGCCATTTGTGAAACTCATTTATATAAGGAGTTGCTGTCTTTTACTTTCCCCATGTTATAATGCAGCCATTCTAATACAGTCTAACATCTCCTCCACATGGACAGTTATATAGGCTACAAAGCTGTGTTTTGCTATTAGCCCCACTCTTTTCCAATTCATTCTTTGTAGAACAGCTAGAGTGATATTTTTAAAAATAAGAGTCTGTTCACCTTCTCTAATGCCGACGCAATGCTTTTGGAAGGAAACTGTGCATTATATGTGCTGGCTTTCGTCTCTACTTATAGAAGTTGAAGAATATTGAAACATAAATATTAGCTGTTATCTTTAATTATCTTAAAACATATTTTCATGAAACATCTGAAAGAAATTTTAAAGAGAAAGATTATAACTTAGGACAAAAACCCAGAGAATATACATTGAATTAAGAAAGAATAATATAAGAGGAAGCTTTAATAAAAATTAGAAAAAGTGGGTCTACAAAATAAGAAAAATAGAAATGTAGATCATCAAAGCCAATGAATAAAGTAATATTGTAGACAAGAGATTAAATACTACAGAAATACATATGAACTAAAATAGAGACATTTATAATCTGGAGGTAATAAAGATATTACTTAGCAAAAGGTGTATTTGCTAAAATATGGAATGAAATGTTGATATATTAAGGACTGACTGGGTTAATATTTCAGAAGAAAGTAGAAATAAGAAATATAGCCTATTCACTTAGGAAGTTTGCCAAGTATATAAGTATAAGGGATAATAAGTCATTTGTATTAAATAATTTAATTCAGAGAAATCATTTTCAATTTTATTTAGAGAAGAGTGGATGTGCTTATATTTTAGGGGGAAAGAGAGTAATATCAGGAAGAGAGAAAAGAGGAAAGTAATTTTCTGTGAAACTAAGA
Organism: Graphiurus murinus; assembly: GCA_004027655.1. Classification (NCBI taxonomy): domain Eukaryota; kingdom Metazoa; phylum Chordata; class Mammalia; order Rodentia; family Gliridae; genus Graphiurus; species Graphiurus murinus. The sequence goes on from PVLC010003803.1 coordinate 24,411, forward strand.
AATAACAGAAATCTCTGGGCATGACAGCACATGCTTGTAATCCCAGTACTTGAGAAGCTGAGACAGGAGGATCACAAATTCAAGACTAGCCTTGGCAACATTTCAAGACTCTTATCAACCTAGTGAAACCCTGTTTCAAAATATAAATAAATAAATAAATAAGCAATAAAATAGGGCTGGAAGTATAGCTCAGAGGTAGAATGCCCCTGAGTCCAATCGCCAGTACCACAAAAGAAAAAAAAGTAATAGAAATCTTATATTAGGTGAAACCATTTTCTTTAATATTTTGAGACACACATCTGAAAGAAAAAGAAGAGGAAAACTGAAGAAAATTTGAAAGAATAAACTTAAGACTTTACAATAGGAACTCTTCTTGAGTTAAACAGGACTAACCAAGAATGGTCAATCCTCATCTATTCAAGAATGAGTGAATAATGAAAATTAGACAAGGCCCAAGAAACCAAGGTGTCACTCAAGATTGAGGAAGACATTTAATCAAGCAATTATCAGATGACAATGTATGCATTTATTTAATACTGATTAGCTTTTGTAAAAGCTAAGAAGACCCTACATAAAAACAGAAATTACAGTTCATGAAGATATCTAGTGAATGAAACACTAAAGGAGGTAGACAAGAACTTGATCCCAAATAATTTCATAGATCCAGAAAAAAGCACTCAAAAATTAGTAAACATGAGAGAGATACATTTTCTAAAACTGAAGTAAAAATGCAGAATAAAAGTTTTGGCATTTTTTTCAGGTCTGATCATGGTTAAGGGACCATAAAAGAAGTTAATATGGGAATATAGCACTAATTTGTTGATCATAACATCATTGAGAAGGCTAACCATGGGAACTTTTCTTGGTATGGTCATAAAAAGCGATGAGAAATATTAATGAGTATAAGAGTTTATTAAGTCATAGATTGGAAATGTTGAAATGTAAGAGTGGGAAAAAAATTTCAGACTAAAGAGAATAACTCACAAAATTAAAATGACAAAGTAAGAAATAGGTCAAGATTGGGATTTTGAGATTAAAAATCTTGATGATAGGGAATCTCTCAGAGATCATATATTTCAATGTCAACTATTCAATTGATCATTTAACAAATATATATTCACATCTATATTAAATAACAAAATTTCTTTTGTATGCTGAATATAGAGGAGAGTACAGAGGAAAAAATGTCCCTTTACTCATAAAGTTAAATTATAATGTGGAGAGAAAAATAATTAAAAATTAAAGTTAAACATAGACATCATATGATGATAAGTGTATGGAAAAACTACTGTTGTCTAAGAGTTAAGGGGCCAGTGAAATTGGGTGAATAGAGATGGTCTTATTAGAACATTGATAATTAGGAGAAAGTTGATAAGAGAGAGGCACAAACCATTCTGAGAGAGAAATATTTTAGAAAGAGGAAATTCAAAGATTGTGAAGTAAGCCTTTCTTGTGTGTTCTAGAAACTGGAGTGGAGTGAGCTTTAAAAGTGAAGGAGGCATAGAAGAGTAGAGAGAAGAGAACCATATCCGAAGGAATGGTGTAGGTCACGTAAACATTGTATTTCTTTGACCAGTAGAATTTCTACACATTGGAGATTTTAAAGCAGATGGCTGAAATATTCTTCCATTTTTAATTCACTGTTGCCTTTATGAGAAATAATAAGGGTATGGGAAGATAAATACTGAGAAAGTAATAATCTAGAGTAAAGATAATACTGCTTTGGACCATGATAGGTATGGTGAGAAGTCAGATATAATTTGGACCTCAAGCTAAGATTTGCTGATGGATTTTATTAGGGTTTGAGAGAAAGGGTGATTAAGGGAAGCAAGGTTTTTGTAGGCATCTGAAGAAATTCAATATGCATACACTGAATCTTTCAAAATTAAAACTCTAATCTCAGATTTAATTTTGAAGGTTCCTTATGGATTAGTAACTTTCATATTTAATTACTGTCATTTCAGTTAAATTTCAGGAGGGAGTAGGGCTAAATAAGCATGTTCAGTTCTCTGTTTAATGAAAGCTCCATTAATTCATTTTCTACATAGTACCTAACTAAGGACGTGTGTGGAATAGATTGTTATTCAATTAAAGCAAGCAAAATTTTGTATAATGAATATTTTGTATGATACAAAATATTCCAAGAAACAAATATTCAGTTTTATCCAAATTATTTTATTATCCTTACTCAAATGTCTCTTAAAGAAATGTTACATTTTCAAGCCATCTTTTTATAATTTATTGCTCAGTTTTATTTTCTTAAATTTTTCCTCATAAGGTAAGTTGGAGAGACAAAAGTGGGGGAAGGAAGAACACTTTAGCAAATAAAGTAATTTAAAAAACAATTAAAGGCACATTTCTATGCGTATGCATATAAGGATATATTAGTATTGTTCTTATCAGGTAGCCTTTAATTGGTCAGTTGATTTTTATATAAAATTGTAGAATATAAGAAATCTGCAGTTTATACTATGTGCTTTACAATGATGGATGAGTATGTTTGTTCCAGTTTTTCAGGAATGGATTAAACTCTTGAAAAAAGCATTCAATATTGGCTAAATAACATTAATATATGTTAAAGTCTATAGTCAATGCACCATTAAATAATTTACTGCAAGTTACTTATGGTTGCAGTACACTACACTGTGTCAGTAGTATAAAATAATAAGTGGTATCAAAGTATATTCTTAATATTTTTGTTATAAAAAGTCTTTTGAGTTTTAGCTCAGCACTTATCTGAGTATTGGAAGAATCGTATTTACTCCTTGATAATATCAACAGTCTAATGGCTTCTGACTACTGGTCTATATTTGCTGAGTCTTGTGGTATAAAAAAAAAATCTCCACTTTATAACAAAGGATTAAGAGAAATACCCAGTCCTGCTGATATCAATAACAACAGGAACCCTAAAATCTAAGCAAAATGACCAATAACTTGTAAACTTTTAATTAATTATTTGACATTAATCTTTGGCTGCCATAACAAAACATACAAATCAATATGTTTAATAGAATGGTTATTTATTCAGTGCAGCATTTTGTACGTGAGCAATTGGGACTGTGATCAGATGAGCAATTATTCTGCTCATCATAGTGCCTCTGTTTCTGGGTTCTGGAGAGCTCTTGGCTCCTGAAATGGAGCTGATAGGTGCCATGACACCCTAATAGCTGAATGTTAAGCAAGGCTCGGTCCGCTGGAGTCCTGCAAGGCAGAAGATTCCTAAAGAAGAAAGAAGGAATATATGGCATATCCCACTTTGCTTTATGTTATATTCTGGAAATTTGGGGTGCTTTGGGTTTTGCTTTCACATTAATTATAAAGGAAAATTTCTTAGAAACACAAGATGGCTGGACAGATTATGATTCTTCAATATTAGCTGAAAAAGCAGTGCCTCAAGACAATCGATAAGATATTCATTAACCTTTTAAAAACATAAGGAAATGGGTTTTGCAAACTTAGCTACTAAACAGCCTTATGTTCCCTATCAGCACACAGGTTAGAAACTAAATAAATAAACCAAAGAAACTTAGGTCTAATATTTTATCTATGAGTAAAGAAAGCTTTAAGACAGATAGTTCCCCCTCTCTCTGAAACTTCTCCACCACACATTAACTAACTCTAGCTGCCTGAGAAAAAGATAAAAAACACTGCTTAAAGGAGCTGAACAAATAGTGAAGATTTAAACTAATAGATAGAAACTCATTGTCATTAACCTTTAACACTGTTTTGTAGTAAAAGAATTCTTATATACATATTGTATTCTGTAAACTTTACTGTTTTCTTAATCCCATCAAATACCATGGGAAATGGCTTTTCTAGTTAAAGATGTACCCACTTGACCTTAGGACCTTAGGAAAAACAAGTCTGTAAAAATTCCTGTTCTATATGCCTCATTGTAAAAGATGGTATAAAAAAAACAGCTACTACAAGAAATAAACAGATGTGCTTCTCCACTGCATTGGGTGTGAGCGTATTCTCATGAACTTGTCTCATTCCCCTCTGACCCCGCTGCCTCAATGGCTGGCTCCCAGCAGATAGGGTAGGTATGGCACCTTGTTTGCCAGTGTACATTTCTCTCTCAGTACTTGCTCCAGGACATTTATGCATAGCAGACAACTGCTTATGGGGATCCCTTGCTTCTGACCTAAATTATTTCTCTAATCTGCCTTGATAGCAGAATATTACCAACATTAGAGAGTTAACTTTACTGAAGGTAGGGATTTTCAACTTGAGGATTACTGATATTTTCACCAAATGATTCTTTGCTGTAGGAGATGGCTTGTGTGATACAAAATGTTTGTCAACATTCCTAGCTTCAATTCACTAGATGCCAGTAGCATACCTTCACCAGTCATGACAAAAATATTTCCTGACATTGTCAAATGTTCTCAGGGAAGTAAAACACTCCCCCAGTTGAGAATTCCTTGGTTAAAATCTAGAAAAAAAAAGTCATTTTTTTTTAGACTGGCATAGGAATGTGTAAGCCATGAACTTTTAGCATCTGCTAATATATTTTTCTCTAAAAGTAAATTAATTGATCCAATTTTAAAGTTTCTATATACTTTTAAATACTTATAAAATATTAGAAATTGATTCTACAATAAGATAAAAATGATTTAAAATTTAGTCTCTGATCACAATTTAGTAGATTCAAAAACATGCTCCTAAATAATTACTTCTTAAAAAATTTAGTATAATATAGGGTTCATAAAGACTAGGTAAAGAAAAAAAATCTTCTAAAAATCCTAATAACATTAAGTCAAAACAAACAAACAAAAAAGTTGGAAATATCTCAGCTAATTAAAGAACTCATGGACCTTAAATAAAAAGCATTCTATCTCTCTTATGTCAACTCCCATTTCACAAATGCTGTGTCAGTTTTACTCCCTCTCTCTATATATAAAATAACCTTTGTCCTGCACAATTTGTGTTCTACAGTCATCACATATGTGAATTGTTCCTTGTGGACAATTGACTTCTTGTGTATATTTGGCTGAAACTTCACTAAAACATTTTACCTTTTGCATTTTGTTTATGATGGTAAAATATTTCAAAATAATAAACACAATATTATCTTTCATCTTTGTATTAACTAAATGCTTTCAATTGGGTACTGGGAGAATTCTTAACCCTTTCCCCCAAGCTAAATAGCCAGACACAAATTATGCACTTATTTTGAGAAAGAATAACTATTAAACAAAAATTTTGATTTTTTTAAGAATTAAAGTTGAAAAGTCTGTGACTTGGCTGTAAGTTAACCACCTGCCCCAGTGGGATAACACCAAGCATGGCCATGGCTACTGGCATGCCAAGCGATAGTTTCACAGAGTCTGAGACTTTGCAGTCCACCCCTGCAGTGGTTGGGTTGGAGCAGAGGTGTGAGAGAGGCCCATAGAATGGCATGCAGGGCACACAGGAGATTGCCCTGTGAGTGTACTGGACACTTGCTACCTGTGTAGGCAGAAAGAGAGAGAGATAGACATAGGATCTGTGGGAAGCACAAAGTGTCAAGAGTTCAGCCCTCCAGGCAGTGGGGTGGGGTATCCTTTGATAGGTGTGGATTGAGATGAGGTCACAAGAATATGCTCACACCACATGCAGTGTAGAAGCGTATCTGTTTATTGCTTGTTAGCAGCTGTTTTTTATACTACCTTTTTTGCAGTGAGGCATAGAGAACAGGAATTTTTACAATCTTATTTTTCTAAAGGTTGAGTAGCTACATCTTTAACTAGGAAAGCCATTTCCCATGATATTTAATGAGGTTAAGAAAGCCGTAAAGGTTACAAAATACAATACATATATGAATATTCTTTTAGTACAAAGCAGTGTTAAAGGTTAACAAACAGCCTCTATTTATTAGTTTAAGTCTTTACTGTCTGTTTAGGTCCTTTAAGCAGTGTTCTTATCTTTTTCTCACAGGCAACTAGAGAGTTAATGTATCCAGTGAAATTCTAGGAAGACAAGGTGGAAGTGGGCAAAGTCTATCTTAAAGCCTTCCTTACTCATAAATAAAATAGTAGACCTAAATTTCTTTGGCTTATTTATTTTGTTTCTATACCTGTGTGCTGGGAGGGAACATAGGGCTGTTTAATAACTAAGCTTGAAAAGCCCATTTCCTGACTAATGTTTGTATGTGGTTAATGAATTTCTTATGGGTTGTCTGAAGGCACTACTTTTTCAGCTAATATTGAGAAATCACAATCCATCCATCCACCTTCTGTTTCTAAGACAATTTCCTTTATAATTAACGTGAAAGCAAAACCCAAAGCACCTCAAATTTCCAGAATATAACATAATGCAAAGTGGGATGTGCCACACATTCCTTCTTTTGGAATTGTCTGCCTTGCAAGACTCTAACCGACTGAGCCTTGCTCAAGATCCAGCTATTAAGGAGCTGTGGCAACAGAGCCCTGGGCTTACACTTGGTCCAGCCCTAGTGACCCCCCCCCTGCATAGACAGAGAATGGCACAGGGATAGGTGCTGTGGAGAGCTCACAAACTCAAGCAAGCAACACACTTGGAACACTCTGTGCCACCACTGACAGAGAGAGGTGTCAGGCCAGGCTAAACACTGCAGGAGACTCAAAAGTGGGGCTACAAACTGACATCACTACTATAGGTTACTGAGAAAATGAGAATGCTTGCAACATGCTTGAAAGCCTACTATAGTGAATTGACATTAAATAGCTGAAAATATCCACACAGACCCAGAAGGACTGGAGAGGCCAAATCTGCTCTGGACTTGTATATTTACAGGGCTGTTTTTTGTTTGTTTGTTTGTTTGTTTATTTGTTTTGGGTTGTTTGGTTGGTTGGTTTATTATTTTTTGTTTGTTTGTTTTCCCTCTTCCCCATCCCTTTTAAAAGCTTACTCTCTTTCCTATCTAATTTCTTCTCTTCAGTTCCTTTTTTTCTTTTTCTTCATTTTATATTAAATATATTTCATATCACTACACCTAAATACTCTACATTGACTATTAGAACCTTCCTACATATTCATTATCTATAATCTCTATGATATATTACTACACTCAAATTCTCATTCTGCTCAATTATATCCTCTACTTTACCCTATTCCTGCACCCATTACTCAGGCTCCTCACCCTTCCCTAACCTTGATCATTGAATACAACACAACTCACCCTTGTATATACTCACGTATATACAACTGGCACCTATAAATCCCTACTGTTGAGATTTGACAAGAGAGGTGAACCATCAGAAAAGACTTCTAGATACCAAGAATAAACTAACCACAGCTGACAGAAAGACTTGCCCAACACTTCACACATTGAGGTTTAAAAAAGCATAGGACACAACCTATTCTGTTCACACCTCTGAGCTGAATCCCTGTAATGTAGGTGAAAGACAGGACCCTGGAACTTAACACCTGAAGCCCATATATGTCAACATTACAGTGGGCTCTAGAGTAACCGCAACTTAGTACTGATGAGCTACAGGTAGAACTACAACGAGGTGATAGTAGACACAATTTTAAAAGTACAGGCTATTCAACTGTAAGACATAATTAGTGTTAGATATCTACCTCCACAATAAGATACTATTCAGAGTGAGAAAATAGACATAAGAAACCTACAGACTGAGAGAAAGCTAGCAAAAGCATAAACTTAAGAAACCAGAAAACATGGGAAGGAAAAATAGGAAGGAAGCCATGAGCTTCCACAACCCCACAATAAGGAATCCACCAACACAGAATTGCAGAGATTTCCAGAAGGACAATTCAGATCTTTAAAGTATAAATGAAACAGAATTTCTAAAAAAAAATTCAGAGAGCATGAAAGAAATGAAGGAACAAATAGAGAATCAGACAACCTGAACAGGAATCAAAAAGAAGCCTTGAAAGAAGTGAAGGATGCAATAATTAAAATGAAGCTATAAACTATAAACAGTAGACTAGACCACATGAAAAATAGAATATCACTCTTAGAAGATGACCACTCCAAAAATGAACACATAGTATATATTTTAGAAAAAAAAATTCCACAGCATGAAGAGATCTGGACCAATTTCACAAGAGCTAATATAAGAATAATAGGCATAAAAGAGGGAACAGAAGCTAAAACCAATATCAGAAAAGTCTCCAAACATAAAAAGACGTTGACACACAGGTACAGGAAACATATATAACCCCCTTTAGACAAGATAAGATAAAAGGTTCACCACACCACATAATAATCATACTGATAAATACAGAGGCCAAGGAGAGAATCTCAAAGGGATGAAAGTAAAAGACAAAGTAATTTTCAGAGGCAAACCAATTAGAATCACTCGAGACCTCCCAAACCAAGTCATGAAAGCTAAGAGGGCCAGGAGAAACTCAGAAAGAAAACAACTTGTGGCCAATATTTTCCTACACAAAATATATCTCTCAAATTTCATGGGGAAATAAAAACCTTCCATGACAAAAAAAGAAGCTGAAAGAATTTATGTCTTCCAAACCAGCACTAGAGAAAATACTCAAGGAGATTAACTACAAAGAAAAACTAACAAATAAATGTCAGAACCAGAGAAGCAATAATTTCCATCTAACAAACAACTTAACAAAGAAGAACAAACCCTACCCAGACAGAAGCTAAAACTCAAAATATTAGGAATTAAAAATCATCTCTCAATAATGAAATTGAATATAAATGGCCTCCACTTCCCAAAAAAATACATAAGGTTGCAAGATGGATTAAAAACAAAATCCCTCTTTATGCTGCCTGCAAGAAACACATCTTACAAGTAAAGATATTCATAAATTTAAGCTGAAGGGCTGGAGCAAGATAATCCATGCCAATGGAACTCAAAGACAAGCAAGAATAACAACTATGATACTAGAAACATTAGACTTCAAGTGTAAGCTTATCAGGAGAGACAAAGCAGATCATTTCAGATCTGCTTATCAGAAGAGACAAAGCAGGAACAATTCAGCAAGAGGAAATAACTGTAGTCAACATTTATGCCCAAAACATAGGTGCAACCACATTCATAAAACAAATTCTTTGTAACATTAGGTCACATATAGATCACAATACAATAATACTGGGAAATTTCAACACTTCTCTCACACCACTAGACCAATCTTCTAGAAAGAAGGTCAGTAAGGATACCTCAAACACCATAAACCAAATAGACCTATTGTGCACACACAGAATATTTCCATTCAATTATAACTGAATTCACATTTTTCTCAGTTGCTTACAGAATAGACCATATCTTGGACCACAAAATAAGCACTAGCAGATTAAAAAAAAAATGTCAAGGATGTGGAGAAGTGGGAACTCTAATACATTGTTGGTGGGATGGCAGATTAGTGCAACCACTTTGGAAAACAGTATGGAGGACACTTAGATGAATGGGAATGAACCTACCATATGATCCAGCAATACTACTTCTGTGTATATACCCAAAAGAATGGAAACCAAACTATCAGACCAATGCATTGTATTTATGTTTATAGCTGCACAATTCACAATTGCAAACTATGGAACCAGCCAAGATGTCCATCAATAGATGAATGGATTACAAAAGTATGCAATATGTACACAATGGAATTTTACTCAGTCATAAAGAAGAACAAAATCATATAACTTGCAATAAAATGGATGAAACTGGAAAACATTATGTTAAGTGAAATCAGTCAGTCACAAAAAGTAAAAAATCATATGTTCTCCCTAGTACGTGGAAGCTAGGTAGAAAAATGAATCATAAGAGGGACTCTAGAAAAAGAAGGAGAAATCTTAGATGAGCAAAGATGGTGACTTAACTGAAGGTAATGGGGGGAAGGGAAACACCCTAATGCATATGATGTACTTTCAGAAACATATCAAAGTCAATCACTAAACTGAACATGAAAAGGAGGTAGCAGAGAGGGAATGTGACAGGAATTGGGGAAGGGTTAAATGAGAGATGTGTGCATGTATGCCTCTACCAACTTATACCTAACAAAGATGTATGATTACAATGCACCAATAATAAAAAATAAAATTAAATAATTTTTTTTAAAAAATGACATAATGTCCTGTGTGTTTTTTACCCCAACGGAATGAAACTAGAAATCAACTATAAGAAAACCTAGGGTAAGCATGGAGACTGAACACCACACTGCTGAATGAGCAATGGGTCATAGAAGTAAGGGGAGAAATTAAGAAGTGCCTAGAAAGAAATTAAAATAGAGACACAACATATCAAAACCTCTGGGATACCTTAAAGGCAGTCCTAAGAGGAAAATTCATAGCACTGAATGCACACATAAGAAGCACAAAAAAATCACCAAGTAAATAACCTAATGCCACACCTAAAAACCCTTGAAAAACAGGAACAGTACAACCCCAAAGCCAATAGGAGACAGGAAATTATTAAAATCAGAGTAGAAACCAATGGAGTAGAAAAAAAAAAAACCCAGAAAATCAACAAAACCAAAAGCTGGTTTCTCAAAAATAAATTAAACAAACAAACAAACAAATAAATAAGCAAATAAATAAATAAACAAGATAGATAAACCACTAGCCAACCTAAACAAAAGAAAGAGAGAATCAACCCAAATTACTAAAATAAGAGATGAAAAAAGATAATATTACCACTGACAGTGTGGAAATCCAGAGGAATTACTTTGGAAACTATACTCCAAAAAAAAAAAAAAGGAAAATCTAGATGAAATTGACAAATTTCTGTACACATATAACCTTTGCAAATTGTGTCAAGAAGATATAAAAAAATTTAAACTGATCAATAACAATCAAAGAGATTGAAGTGGCAATAAAGAGTCTACCATCAAACAAAAGCCAGAACCAGATGGTTTCCCAGTCATTTGTATAAAACATTTATAGAAGAAATAATCCCAATACTCCTAAACCTATTTCATGAAATAGAAATAGAATTCTCCCAAATTCTTCCTCTGAAGTCAACATCACATTAATACCGAAGTCAAATAAAGACAGCTCAAGAAAAGAAAACTATAGGCCTGTGTGGTTGAAGTTAGACACAAAACTGTTAAACAAAATACTAGCATTGTGCATTCAAAACCACATCAAGACAATGATATACCACAGTCAAGTTGATTTCATCCCAGGAATGCAAGGCTGATTCAACATACAAAAAACAATCCATTTAATTCACCACAGAAACAGAACCAAAGACAAAATCACACGATTATTTTAATAGATGGGAAAAAATAGATAAAATCCAACACTCTTTCCTGGTAAAACATGGAAAAGAATCAGAATAGAAGGAACATACCTCAACATCATAAAGGCAATAGACAATAAGCCCACAGCCAACATCTTATTCAATGGGGAAAAAGTATGAGTTTCTCTTTAAATCAAGAACAAGGCAAGGATATCTACTATCAGCACTCCTTTTCAATATAGTACTTGGGACTCTAGCTAAAGAAATAACACAAGTGAAGAAAATCAAAGGAGTACAAATAGGAAAGGAAGACCTAAAACTGTCCCTGTTTTCAGATGACATAATACTATACTTAAAAGACACAACAAATTCAACCAAATGGCTTACAGAACTGATCAACAAATTCAGCAAAGTGTCAGTGTACAAAATCAGTCTTTAAAAATCAGAAGTTTTCCTGTATTCCAACCATAAATCCTGTGAAAAAGAAATCCAGAAAACACTTCCACTTATGATATCTCCCCCCAAAATATAATAGTTAAGAGTAAACCTAATCAAAGAGGTAAAAGACCTCTATAAGAAAAATTATAAAACATTGAAGAAAAAAATCAAAGAAGACCTTAGAAGATGGAAAGATCTTCCATGCTCTTAGATAGGCAGAATAAATATCAAAATGGCTATTCTCCCAAAATTAATATACAGATTCAATGTGAAACCCATTAAATTACCAAGGTCATTCTTCACAGACATAGAAATATCAGTTCTTAAATTCATTTGGAACAACAACAACAACAACAACAAAAAAAAAAACCCAGAATAGTCAATGTAGTTCTCAGCATCAAGAACCAGGCAGGAGTCATCATAATACCTGACTTCAAACTATATTACAAAACCAAAGTAATAAAAACAGCATGGAATTGACACGAAAACAGACACTTAGACCAATGGAGGTGTAAGGGCAGCTCATGTCATGTGGCATTTGGCACTCACAGGATCTGACCTTTCTTGGTCAAATATGACCCCTCCACCCTAGGGAAACAAGTGGGTGGGTCAAGGAAAGGCCTACCTCCCTCCCCCGCAGCTCCCATTGGCTCCCCCCCCCCAGCTTCACCTCCTCATTTGACCTTCTCATATATACTATTGTGTGTTCGAATAAAGCTGAGATCCTGCGGCGCCGCCTGACCACCGACTGGACTCCCAGCTCTGTGTGGTTTTTTTGGGGGGCTACCCTGACTCCCCAGGGTGGTGGGCCCAGCCATGACACTCTCCTTCTAGCTCGGCTCTGGCAGGGGAAGTGGCCGGCCTGCTCGCTCTACCTCATGTGGCGTGGGATGCTACATGGAGGGGAATAGAAGACTTAGAAACAAATCTGTTGATAGCTAATTTATTTTTTACAAAGGGGCCAAAAACATGCACTGTAAAGAAGATAGCCTCTTCAACAAATGGTGTTGTCAAAACTGGTTAACCATATGCAGAAAAATGGAGATAAAGCCTACTTTCTCACCCCGCACAAGAGCACAAGAGTCAATTCAAAATGGATCAAAAACCTGGAAATCAGATCAGAGACCTGGCAGCTGCTTGAAGAGGGCATAGGTCCAACACTTAAATACATAGATGCAGGTAAAAACTTCCTCAACAGAATCCCAAAGACACACAAAATTAAAAGGAAGATCAATATGTGGGATTGCATTAAACTGAAGAACTTCTGTGCATCAAAGGAAAATATCAAGAACCTCAAAAGAGAGCTAACAGAATGAGAAAAAAAATTGCCAGATACTCTTACAATAGAGGATTAATATGTAGAATATAATGAGAATTCAAAAAAACTCACTGCTAAAACAAATAACCCAATAAAAATGGACAATAGATTTCTGAAAAAATGTTCAACATAATAAGCAATCAGAAAAGTGGAAATCAAAAGTACCCTGAGATTTCACCTAACCCCAATTAGAATTTCATTCATTAAAAATACAAACAAGAACAAATACTGGCAAGGGTGTGGAGAAGTAGGAACTCCATTACATTGTTGGTGGAATTGTAAATTAGTGCAGCCACTTTGGAAAACAGCATGGAGGAGCTTCAGATGAACGGAAATGACCCTCCCATAGAATCCAGCAATACCACTTCAGGGTATCTACCCCCCAAAATAGAAACCAAACTACCAGAGTAATGCATGCATACTTGTTTATAGCCACAAAACTCACAATTGCCAAACTATGGAACCAGCCAAGATGTCCATCGGCAGATGAATGGATTAGAAAAACATGAGATATGCATACAATGGAATTTTACTCAGTCATAAAGAAGAAAAAAATCATGTAATTTGCAGGGAAATGGTTAGAAATAGAAAACATTATGTTAAGTGAGATTAGTCAGTCACAAAACGTAAAAAATTGTATGTTCTCCCTAATATTCAGAACTAGGGAGAAAATGGGTCATAGGATGGACTCTAGACAAAAGAGAAACTTTAGATGAGTAAAGAAGGCAACCTAACTGAAGGTGATGGGAGGGGGGTGAAGGAAACACCCTAATGCACATGATGTACATTCGAAACATTTGACAATCACTAATCATTCACAATCACATGAGAAGGAGGGAACAGGAAAGGAATGGAGTGGGAATTGGGGAAGGGCCAAATGAGTGCTGTGTGTATGTATGCCTCTACCATATGGTATGATTACAATGCACCAATTAAAAATAGATAAATAAAAAGATTTTAAAAAATAGGAGAGAAATAATTAATTATGTAATTTAAGAAGAACGCCTTTATAAAATCATCAGTGTTGTCAACTTTTACTCTTGTATAATGACCAAAATTAAAGACTGCAATATAAACAAATCTACAATCTATATGTTTATTAGTCATACCAGAATGACCCAGAGATTTGGTAAATAATAAAGCGTTTGACTATATAAATGAAAATTCTCAGGTAAGTCACTAAACATGAACCTAGTCAGATATAAGCATCCAATAAGTGATGTCCAGATTTTTTCATATTCTCTAAGGCACATCTTCTTATTGATTACTGTTGTCCATTAGATTTTGAAATATCAAAATGACTATAGTCAATACCATAGTTAGGATTTATAACATGCAGCATTAGTGGAATATATCTTATATAACACTGCTGTCTTCATTTTATAGGAATTTTTATTTCATAAGGTAATTTCATATTCATTATTGCATTTGATTAATAAAATGGTTTTCTTATCTTAAAAATACTATAGGGAATTACTATAAGGTTTTCAAGTATAGTTGCAAAAACTATAAAGTACTATTTCTTTACTGACATCAATTTTTATTTAAAATTAAAAAATAAAACTAGCTGATTCTTGTAAAGCAATTATTGGGCTAGAAATACTTTCACTTCAAGTGAAATAATTACAATAAAAGTACACAGCAGATGTCTCTAAATGCATTAACTCCAGAGTGTGTGTGTGTGTGTGTGTGTGTGTGTGTGTGTGTGTGTGTGTGTGTAGTACTGGGGATTTCGTCTAGGTGTTCTACCTCCTCTGAGCTATGTTAACACACTTATTTTATATTTCATTTGGAAACAGAGTCTGACTAGGTTGATAAGAGTCCCACTACTTTCTGAGACTGTCCTGGAACCTGCAATTCTCCTGTCTTAGTCTCCCAAGTACTGATTATAAGTGTGTGCCAGCACACCCTGCTTCAGTAGTATTCTTTTTTTTTTTTTTTTTTTCAACACTGAGGATTGAACCCAGGGACATCCTACCTTCAAGCTATACCCCTAGTCCTATTTTTTATTCTTTCTTTCTTTATTTATTTATTTATTTATTTATTGTGGTACTGAGGATTGAACCCAGGGGCATTCTACCTCTGAGCCACACCCTCAGTCCTATTTTGTATTCTTTATTTTGTAACAGGATCTCACTAAATTGTGGAGGCCTCATTAAATAGCTGAGGCTGGCCACGAACCCTGATCCTCCAGTGGTCTCAGCCTCCCACATACTGGGATTACAAGCATGCACCACCATGCCTGGTTTCAGTGGTATTCTTTAATAGTTCATTGCTGAAAATTTTCTTGGCTGTGGCACAATCAGGTTTCCGAGTAGTTGTTCCTAATCATAGGATTTACTATTTTGTGATAAATAATACTATGTACAAGCCTATTCAATAAAGAATGTCAAGATTTCATGATTGTTAGCAAGATCTTTAAGTGTGTGTTTAAATGTTCTCTTACTTAGTAATTTTCATCACTCATTGTTTTTATTATTTCCAAAAATGGTTATCTGTGATTGTATTATACAGTGATTAGTTTATAAATTTTGCCTAGGAATGAACAATAATTGAAAAAAATTATGACTTCATAACTTCCTTATCATATAATCATGTTTTGGGAAGTTTTTTCATATTCTTTTTTACATTAGTTACTCATGTGCTTTCTATCTTTGAGATTTGAGCATATTAGGCTTTTGGACCTAGAAGAAATTGAAGGAAGTTATTTTTGCCAACATAAAATTTTTCATCCAATTTAATCCATTTTGCATAATTTCATTGAAAAGTTACTCCCCAATTCTGCCAATCCTGTTTAAGTAGCTGTCTTAGCTGATTACAGCAGCTGTCTCAGTTTGTCTTTTGCTTGTCTCTCTCCTTTTACTCCCTATCCTCTCTGTTTTTTTCATATCTCCTGCTTGTTATGCCTCATTATCTTTATTTTTTTTACTATAAGTAGCTCAATTTAAACACTCTTCAATACTACTCCTATTTGAATCAGATGTGTGTGTGTGTGTGTGTGTGTGTGTGTGTTACTAAGAATTGAACCCAAGAATGTTTTACCTTTGAGTTACATCTCCAACCTCCTTTTATATTTATTTTGAAACAAAACAAGGTGTCCCTAATTTACTGTGTATTGGCCTATAACCTGCAATACTCCTTTTCAAATTCTGAAATTACAGGTGTGTACCACTGTGACTAGCTAGATTGGTGTTTTTTTTTTCTTCATAAAATTACCAGTATCAACAGTATGGTTTACCTCTTAAAATGATTACATATACATATATGTATGTTTTATATGTATATATAAGTAAACATATGTGAAATATGCTTATATATAAATATATAATAACATAAAATAAAGGACAGGTTAATCATTTGATAAGTCTTTCAATATTTTAAAGTGTTGTCATGGGATTTTTGACTGTGTTTCTAGGAATTTTGAAATACCATATCATTTCCTTATTATCCTCAACTCTCCATTTTACAATTAGTTTTGAAAAATGTTGTGAGGGATAGTATGTGTTGAATATAATTTGTATTCTTTCTATTCCAAGGATTTCTATGACAACTAGAATATATATATATATATATATATATATATATATATATGTATATAATTGGAACCTAATGTTTTCACACATACAGCTTGAGTTGTATCATTATATCTTTCTTCCTTTCAAACTGTCCTAGTTATTCCTAGATATTCCACTGACTTAAATATGTTCTAGAGAGAAATTATTTGTTTTGTTCTTTAATATTTTTTTTATCAATTAGGTCATGCCACAGCTCCTTAATAGATGGATCTTGAGTAAGACTCAGTCTGCTGGAGTCCTGCAAGGCAGACGATTCCAAAAGAAGGAATGTGTGGCATATCCCACTTTGCATTATGTTATATTCTGGAAATTTGGGGTGCTTTGGATTTTGCTTCCACATTAATTATAAAGGAAATTGTCTTAGAAACAGAAGGTGGATGGATGTATTACGATTCCTCAATATTAGCTGAAAAAGCAGTGCCTCTAGACAACCCATAAGAAATTCATTAACCACATACAAACATTAGTCAGGAAATGGGCTTTTCAAGCTTAGTTACTAAAAAGCCTTATGTTCCCTCTCAGCACACAGGTATAGAAACAAAATAAATAAGCCAAAGAAATTTAGGTCTACTATTTTATCTACGAGTAAAGAAGGCTTTAAGACAGATAGACTTTGCCCACTTTCACCTTGTTTTCCTAGAATTTCACTGGATACATTAACTCTCTAGCTGCCTATGAGAAAAAGATAAGAACACAGCTTAAAGGACCTAAACAAATAGAAAAGATTTAAACTAATGAATAGAGGCTATTGGTTAGCCTTTAACACTGCTTTGTACTAAAAGAATCTTTATATATGTATTGTATTTTGTAACCTTTACTGTTTTCTTAACCCCATTAAATGTCATGGGAAATGGCTTTTCTAGTTAAAGATGTACCTAATCAACCTTTTGAAAAATAAAACTGTAAAAATTCCTGTTCTATATGCAAAAATGATAGTATAGAAAACAGCTACTAGCCAGACGTGGTGGCGCACGCTTGTAATCCCAGCATTCAGGAGGCTGAGACTGGAGGATCTGGGTTCGGGCCAGCCTCAGCTACCTAGTGAGGCACTCCGCAACTTAGTGAGACTTGGTTTCAAAATAAAGAATAAAAAATAGGGCTGGGGGTATAGCTCGGAGGTAGAATGCCCCTGAGTTCAATCCCCAGTACCGCAAAAACAAAAAACAAAAAACACAAAAAAAACAGCTACTAACAAGCAATAAACAGATACACCTCCACACTGCATGTGGTGTGAAAGTATTCTCGCAACCTTGTCTCAATCCACACCTATCAAAGGACCCCCGACCCCACTGCCTAGAGGGTTGGACTCCTGCAAGGTCATGCTTGAGGGTCCTTGCCTAGAGTTACTAAATAAATATTCAGGTATTTGCAAAAGGTTAATAGTGAAAATAAGGCAGGTACATTTCTGCCTTTAATACTGAACAAATTTGATTCTTTTCTCTTACTCTTCTTTATTCTTCCAGCTAAGTAATTTGTACAAAAAATGGGCCTTGTTGATTTTGTCCATAGCTAAATATTTGTTGCAAATATTTGGTCGGCTGTATGAAATTAAACAACAAATATATAACAAAGCTTTAACACTTGGTGATATCAAGCAATATGACCATCATAGCAAGAGTACAGTGTGTGTGTTTGTATTTAAGTTGACAGAGGAATAATCCCTTTCTAACTGGGGAGGACTGATATTTATTAGTTTTCCTAATTATCTTTAGGAAACCTTTGAGACACAATATACCAAGTTTAATATTTTACATGAGTGTGTGAAAATGAAGGCAGCAAGGTTACAACATACAATAAATGTGACTTGACAGGAAATACTGCAATGCTGGTCAGCTGAAAACACGTTACAGCTTCAACAAACATACTAACCTTAACAAAAGCACTGCCTATAATCATGGCAAATAATTAGCAGCTGTCTTTGCAAAAAGACAGGAGACAAGCAGCAGGACTCTAGAGCAGGCAAGCAGAGAGCCCATAGGTAACTCTGTTTTTTCAAGTTAATTGACACAATTTCTTCTAATTAAATTAATTAAAAATGGGTTGGATTTGCCCCCAAGGTGTGTTTGTAAAAGGACTAAATATGCTGCTGAAAGAAGTTAACGGAACTCAGGTACATGTTTGGAAAAGTTTAATTCCTTTTTCCAAATATGTTGAATTGGGGGAACAAAATATAAATCTGGGAATATTTGTTGCTATTTTTTCCCTTTTTGACCTGATAGATTATTTAAGTACATTCTAGGACTAGGATATGTCTCAAAATAAAGTTGAATATTAAAGTTTCCATATTAACACATGTGAATATGTTACATATGTTAACTGAAATAGGTATATGGTTCTTGCAAGTT
The DNA here is from genome assembly GCA_004027655.1 of Graphiurus murinus. NCBI lineage: Eukaryota > Metazoa > Chordata > Mammalia > Rodentia > Gliridae > Graphiurus > Graphiurus murinus. Next base: position 43,216 of record PVLC010003803.1, read on the forward strand.
TGATGCTTATTATTAATGGGGCTATTCATGACCATTCTTAAAGAACTGCTTTCATAATTGTAATTTTATATTTTTAATATTGCAGAGGTGGTTACTTGACCCAGTCACCTTGCTGATTTGTAGAGCCAAATACATCAGTCAGGATACAAGAGTTCTACACACCAAACGAAAGATGAAAGTAGAACGGTGAGCCAATATTCACTGTCTTTACTTTCAAGACTTCCTTGACTATAATAAACACTTTTCATCTTAGCTGCCATCATTTTGCATACAGTATCAGTATCTAAGACATACTTTGAAAAGAAAGCTAGTTATTCATTATAGTCATGGATCTGAAGAGAAGATTTCCAAGACAACAAGGGTATATGTGAAGGTCTTACAATATCTTCTTCTTAAGTATTGCGCCTGTCCATTACTATTATTTTCTCACTCAATTATCAGTGTATTGATATATTTACACATACTGGACTATGAAGGTAAGAGAATGGTATGAAGAAAGGAAGTCAGTAGTTGTGGGACTGAGGAAAAGAAAGGTTTGAAAAGAACTAAAAAATACTAAAACCTAATTCATGATCTGGAAGAACTTGAGGTGTGCAGATTTCTACAGTGGTTTTTAACTCAGTGACAAATGTGGCTTATATAGGCTTATATACATTGGCTTGCATACTTTATATTGTGTGTGCATGCGTGTGTGTGCGTGCATGCATGTGTGTGTGTGTGTGTGTGTGTGTGTGTATCCCAATTTCAAAACATACCTATTATGGCATCACAGCCTCTCAACTACTCAGATGGACCTAAAGAGAGCCTAAAATCAATCAGATGTATTCCAATTTGCCTTCCCAAGAGATTCTCTGAGCTCTGTTGAACACAGATGGGAAATCATTGGCTTCCACGCTTCTGGAATGAGATTGAAAACTCATTACTTCTTTAAATGTTTCCAGATTGTTCTTAACATGACTTTTCATGTTTACTGTAATCCATCTTCCTGTTCTGACAAATGGGCCCTGAGTCTCTTTCACATGTAACCATTGGCAATGCTATCATTAGCTTATCTATGCCCTATACATTCTTTATTTGCTTCTGACTCTGAATCATGCCATTTTCTGATACTAGTGAAACAAACTCTTTATATTTCTTTCCATATTGCATAAATTCAAATTCTGTATATGCTGCCCACACAAGACAATGATTTAAACTGATTAAAATATAGTATATGATATATATGTATATATTATATATATATATATAATTTTAAGAAAAGGAATTAAAGTGTTAAAGGGATTCCTGAAATCAAGTTTCAACTTGATATTTAATTTATCTAAAAATATTTTCCAAGCCAGGCATGATGGCACATAATTTTAATCCCAGTACTTGAAAGGCTGAGACAACAGAATCTTGGGTTCGAGGCTAGCCTCAGCAATTTATCAAGGCTCTCAACAACGTAGTGAGACCTTGCTTCAAAATAAAAAACAAACTAGGTCTAGTGCTATAAATCAGTGGCAAAATGTCCCTGGGTTCAATTCCCATTACTAGACACAAAATAAATAAATAAATAAATAAATAAATAGTTAAATATGTAAATACATACATATATATTTACCCAAAGGAAATTGAGAATGATTGCAAGCACATGCAATTTTAAAGTATATCTTTTACTATGCCTTCTCCCCTCCCACCTTGAACCTGGAAAATATAAAAAATACTATGTACCATAGACTCTACAAGAAATAAAAAGCAGAGATAGTATCTAAAATCCCTATGTCTCTTTTCCATGTTTATTCTCTTTTGCTTAAAACAAAATAAATTTGAATAAAACAAAATCTCAGCATACCTTAAAATTATGTCCAAATCATTCATTTTTTAAGTAATATTTGCATAGACATATTATGTGCTAGAGAAATATCAGTCAAAAATGTGATTAGAGTATAATAGAGAAAAAATAAACAGTATAATAGTATGTAGAACGGGGTGAGGATATTCTGGAGGAGTGGAGTTGGTTGTTGAACTAAATACAGTGATCATGATAGCACACAGTGAACCAAAAGATTGGCTGTACATTGCAACTGTGATACTGCATGTCCATACAAAATAACAAAGGAAAAGTAAGACATGTAAAATTGTTCTCTTTTCCAACATTGGAGCTATTTTGCATTTCCTTAAGTTTCATTTATTTTTTTTAAAATTTTTATTCGTTTTTTGAAGTACTGGGGATTGAACCCATGGGCATTCTACCTTCAGGCTATACCCCCCAGTTCTACTTTTTATTCTTTATTTTGAAACAGAATCTCACTAAGTTGCAGAGGGCCTCACTAAGGAGCTGAGGCTGGCACCAAACCAGGATCCTCCGGTCTCAACCTCCCAAGTACTAGGATTATAAGTGTGTGCCACCATGCCCGGCTCCTTAAGTTTTATTATACCATGTTTAAGGTTTCACCTCATTTCTGAGGAGACTGCTAAATGACATTTCCTGTCTATCTATCATCTATCTATTTGTAATCTCTTGGAGAGAGACCAAATACAGCTCCCATTTACAAATGAAATATATTCAGCACTTCCACTCTGGACAATGTTTATTAATCAAGACATAAATGGTCAGCCAATGCAACCATCTGTCTACACTAAAAAAAAAAAAAAAAATGTGTTTTGGTCTAAAGAGCATTTCCTAAACAATGATACAAAAGTCTAAAAAAAATCAAACTTTGAGCCAGAAAAATAACAGCTCAGATTTTATTATAAACTATCTTTTCTCCCTTGCCCCTGATAGATAGTCCTAGTTTATTGCTTTTCTTTTTTGGAATCATCTTTCTAAATATATATTCAAACTCAGGTACTACATTGCCTTATAAATATTAACTTAGAGCTAATTAGTCTTTTTATTTGAGAGAGTGCTGCAAATGTCTAGTCCATCAAACCATGCATACTAATTATAAGTAAATGTACCTTTACAGTCTTCATAAGGAAATGATAGTTTAATCTTAGGACTGTCACTTCTTATTGGAATGGATGACGTCTGGCAGGCTCTGTGTCAAAACGAGTTGTCAGAGGGAATTACTTCAAAGACACTTAGGTTCTTAATTGACAAAACAATAAAATAGAGACAACCCACACTTCAATGAATAGCTCCATTTGGATAGAGTTTCCAAGCTCATCAAATGCTGTGTGCATATATCTCCCTAACACTCAGATCTACATTATGAAATGAGACTACAATGCACCAATACAAGTATTAAAATTAGCTAATTAATCAACGAACCATAGCTTACAGTATAAATTTAAAAAATAGATAATGTTTCCTACACTTCATTCTAAACAGTTAGTAACCTGATACTCAAATAGAGAAAATGTTGACTTATAGGCAGGATTTGGATCAAATCTCAGCAGTCTCTAAAGGGCATATGTTAATGTGACCTTGCTTTCATTTGAGTTGCTTTAGTTACCATGTAACATGGGCACAACTACAGTATACTAACAATAATTTTGTGTTCCTTCTAATAGGTTTTGCACTAAAATACTATTGTCACATATTTAGAAAACTGTATGAGAGATAAAACTGTCTATTGGCTCTGTTTTGATTCTTACATATTACGGAGACCTTCTTCCCTGAAATTATTAATAGATTTCTGAAAGATGATATAAAGGAAGATTAAGAAAACTGTTATAGCCTACAAACTAATGATTTCGTTGAAGCTTACAAGGCTAAAACTAGAATGTTAGGCACTATACTAACTTTCATATTTGCATTAATTCACTCAATCCTTACTGCAATGCTACAAAAAACATACTATTAATATTCTTCATTTTTGAATGAAAAAATAGTTGATTAGAAAGGTGTTAATTGTTCAGTCATTAAATATGAAAATTGAAACTACAAATTTCAATATAAGTTGGCTTGTGACAGAGCTCAAACTATTAACCGTAACACAATATTGATTTTTAATGTTGATGTTTTTGTTGTTGTTGATTGGCTTTAAAGAATTTCTGGTTTGCCGTCTATCCAGAGAACTATTACATTCAGGACATTTTTCAAGTGAGAAGTTAGATTTCATGTGAAGTGTAAATAAATAGAAGTGTTTAGAAATTTCATGAAATAGAGCCGGGCGTGGTGGCGCACGCTTGTAATCCCAGCATTCGGGAGGCTGAGACCAGAGGATCCGGGTTCGCGGCCAGCCTCAGCTACCTAGTGAGGCATTCCGCAACTTAGTGAGACCTGGTTTCAAAATAAAGAGTAAAAAATAGGGCTGGGGGTGTAGCTCGAAGGTAGAACGCCTCTGAGTTCAATCCCCAGTACCGCAAAAAAAAAAAAAAAAAAAAAAAAAAAAAAAAAAAAAAAAAAAAAAAAAAAAAAAAAAAGAAATTTCATGAAATACATTGATAGCTATATTAAGACATGAACACAACTAAAAGTAGAAATTCACTCTTAGTTGGATGTGCTGTACTTCCCTTTTCCTATATCTCTCATTCCTCCCTGCTACTCTTCCTCTTCCTCATTTTTTTTTTATTCAAATATCTCTATTTCTGCTTCCTGGAAGTGCCAGTTTGTTTTTCCCTTGGGATGTGGACTGGAGACTTAGTTTGCCTGTCTAGATCCACTTGCTGCCCCCCACCCCAACACACACTAAGATTCTTGCTCTTAGTACTTTGCAGGAATGTAGTTAGGTTACAGAATGCTTAGTTGTTTTGTTTTGTTAATCATAAATATCAATTTTCCTATAGCATATTTAGTAGTGTTATAGTCTACTCATATTATGTCAAATCTAAAAAAAGCATCACATAATATGATTGAAATGCAAGTAATATGACGAAAAATGCTTGTTTCATTCCCAACTTCTCACCTCTGTTTCTCACATTGCCAGAATATATTTCCTGTTAATATTCTGGGCAATGTGAGAACCACATATTAAATAAAGCACTGATCAAACATAAGCTCCATTATAAGAGTCTAAATAGTCCAAGATTATTTATTAGATTTTTCCCTCAAAAACGTAGAAAATGTTTTCTATATAATGCCATGTTATAAGAAAGAACTTGAGAGATTATGAAACTATTGATACTTTGTTTTTATGACTAAGAAGAAAAACACAAGATTTATAAAATATATTAAATTTTTAAAAAATACAATTTCTGATAATATCAAGTAATGTCTGGATACATTCAAGAACAGAAACAAACAAATACTGATAGATCACTAGGGATGAGGTTGAATAGATTAGATTAAACCTGATAAAGAAGCCAAGACCAGGTGAATGAAAGATTATTAATTATATTAATAACAGCTCTTATTCTTAATGTGAGGATAAAACATTAGGGGAGCTAATGTCTTATTAAACCCACACACATTTCTTTATGTATCTTCAACCTATTTCTGTACTAATTCAACCTCATGTCCAGCTGTTCCTTCAATTCAATTCATGAATCCAGTTATCTCCATTGTTCATTATCCATACTCCAGTCTTTATTCTCCACAATTACCCTGGATTTATTAATCTTTAAGGCAACTCCTTAAGGTTATTTCCTTGATGGAAATTTATTGATGATTGAAGAAAAAAAAAAGAAAGGAATGAAGGAAGGAAGGAACTCGAGTTGAAAAGAAGACAAATGAAAGCTAGAATTCTTAATGGTTTTTCATTGATGTAAGGTAAAAATCCAGATTCTTGAATGTGTTAAAAGGTCTTTTACCCATAATCCCTATACTCACCCTCAGGGTCCTTCCCCTCAACTTTGTGCTCCAGATTCATTGGATTTTTTTTGTTCCACATGAGCTTTGTTGTCATTACTGGAGATTTGCATGTGTTATTTTATTTGCCTGTATAATTTTATCTTTCCTTTTTTTCATCAATTCTAGGAGTCAAACTTATGACCTCACTTATGCTAGATAAGTGCTCTACTGCCAACTTATATCTCCAGCTTTCTGGATCATTTTCAGTTGATTAATTCCCACTTAATCTTTGGATTTCAGTGTATTTCATTTCCTTTATTTTTTTCTAGATCTTCAAGAACTAGTTTAGTTGACCTGATATGTCTTCCTATAACAATGCTTTATTAATTCTAATCATAGTGGAATCAGGTTACAATGTGTTGCTTCTCTTAAGGAAAGACTGCATTATTTTCACAGGGATGTGCGTAAAGCTGAGCATGATGCTTGATGCATAGTAGATGTCAATTAATATTCTCTGCATCACACTCAATTATCATTGGTCTCTGTGCACTCCTCCAAATTGGAGGTAGCCAGTATGAGAACAAAATGATATGTTGCTGATTTCCCAGGTGCAATCTTACCTGGCTTTTTTGATTTGTATATACTTATGTCAAATTTATTTTTCAATTTTCTAGAAAAATAGGATATGACTATATATAGATTTAAATTTTGATAAATAGTTGAATGACCTGAATAAGGCTTTTCTTAGTCTACTCAGGCTTATATGACAAAATATCTTAAATGGGATAACTTATAAGTAATAGAAACTTACTTTTTTACAGTTCTGGAAGGTGGAAGTCCAAAATCAAGGTGCCAGCAGATTTTGTATCTGGTGAAGGCTCACTGTGTCTTTCATAGATGTGCTTCTTGCTGTGCCCTCACATGCCAGAGAGACAAAAGGGGTAAGGGACTAGGGCACTCCCTTCAACCTCTTTCATAAGGACCCTAATCTCATTCATGAGGGTACCACCCTTTTGACTAACCAAATACCCAAAGACTCTACTTCTTAGTACTATCTCATTATGTTTTATTTTCAATGTTTAAATTGAGTGGAGGGGGAACATTCAGACCGTACCAGGAATAATTACTAAAATATATTTTCATGAATGTAATTAAAAGCAATATATATTTATTTGTTTTTGTGAATGAAATCAATGAGCATGTGTTTGACTATAAACATTTTAAATAAGTTGGTTATCTTAGAATAGTTTTAGATTTGCATAAGTATTACCCACATCCACTTTCCCCTCTGGCATGGGTATGGTACATTTATTACAATTAATGAATCACAGTTAATATATTTTAACTATAGTCCCTGATTTATTCAAATTTTCCTTAACTTTGACCTAATATCATTTTTCTGTACCAAGTTCTCATCCAGGATATAAAATTGCATTTAGTCATTATGTCTCAGAACTATGATTTCTATGTCAGTTTTTCAGACTTCTCTAGTACCTGGGGACTTTAACAATTTTCAAGAGTTCTTATAAAGTATTTCATAAAATACCCTTTTATTGGTATTTTTCTGATGTTTTCTTCATGAGACTGGTTATAGGTTGTGAGGAAGATTAGAAATTTACTGTGTTCTTGTTACTTCATATCAAAGATACATACTACCACCATGACTCTTGGACATATAGGGTCATGTTGGTCTCAATCACCTGGCTGGTATACTGTTTGTACGGATTCTCCACTGAAAAGTTGCTCCTCTCCTGCTTTCTATACTGTATTTTCTGGAACAAAGTCACAATGAAGAGCCCACTTTTATCAAGTGGTAAGTTATATTCTATCTATCAAGTAGCTATCTATGTATACTACTAGGAATTCTTATCCATGAGAAATTTCTTTACTGAAATTATTTTTTTCAGTACTTTTCAGTATTTGTTTTTATATCTGTTTCATATAAAAGTTTTACAGTCTGTATACAAGTATAAGTTGTATGCTTAGCTTGATTATGTTACATGTATTGTGATTAAGCAGAGCTAACTAATCCTTCTTTCAATTTATTTATCCTCTGGGTTATACTACTCTCTAAAGATGCACCCATCAAGGTATATAGGTTTGTTTGAATTTCAATTTGACTTGGAAACCTGGAGAATGTATATATGATCATAAAATCACTCACTTGTCAATTAATATGAATGTCTGTGAGGCTTGGGAAGAGAGACATGTTTAGAATTCAAAATTTGGAACTGTCATTTTAAACAGATTTAGTAGGGTTTTTGTTGTTTGTTTCAAGGCATCTGTGAGACCCTAACATATTAATAGGCATTGGGAATATTTTAAATATATTTTTTAGTGCATTGTCACCATACATAATATTGAAGTTTACTTTGATAGAAATATACATGCACAGAGCACTCAGTACATTTCCCTCCAGATCCTTCCCCACTCCTACTGGTATTGGGAATTTTGAAAAGAAACTGGTTTGTTGTGTTTTCTCCATGTTTATTTTTCCAAAAGACAAATAAATACTTTCTATGTCTCATGAATATCTAGAACCAATTAATCTAATATTTTAATTTTATTTGGGAGGAAGCTGGGGTAAATGCTAATTAATAAATTTACTACCTGTGTGCTCACCATTCTGGCTGACCAGGAGTGGTGCTCTATTTCTTTGACAATATTAAATGAGACAAGCTTGCTCCCTGCTTACTGAGAGCTTATTATAATAAAAAACTACACATTACAACATACTCTCTCATATAGATGAGAAATTGAAATCATACTACAACTTAGATGTACTGTTTTACTTTTATACATACCTCAGTCTAAAATATCCGGTTACATTAAAGAAATGCTTATTTGTCCTATGAACAAACACATCCTTAGAAACAGTTCAATATTCAATATTTTCTCAATTGGTTTTGCTTTATTATAAGCAAAAATTTAATGTCTAAAATAGAATTCTTGCATTATTTGTAGAAAAATTATATTGCTTTTTTCATTTTTCTTCCTTTGCAATATGAACTCTTATCATCAAAACAAAATGAAATAGCATAAAATAAATAAAAGAGAATTAAGATACTTCACAGATTGTACCTAAATAAGTGAATGAATCTACATACTTCTATTTGTTTGATGTAGCAGACAATTACATTATTAGACTTCATAGGATAAACCTAGTTAATAAATCAAGCACATTGTTCCTTTATTTCCATTCAAAGGATCACACACTTTGACTATCATCTTTGATAAATATTTCCATTTGCAAACTCAGAAATCAGAATTGCACTTGTCTTTTGTTGATTTTCCTCATCTCCCTAGCGCTTTTTAGATTAATAAGATAAACACAATTCAAAGTCATTTGCACTTGGCCAAGACAAAGTACGTGGAATGAGAATTTATTCTTTTCATCCAATAGAATTCTTATTGCCAAGAGAAAAGGAATAAAATGTGAAAATAGGGAAGAGTGACATTTTAAGGCATTAGTCTGATTAAAATTGTTTTTATATTCACTTTCTTTTAATATACTAAAAATGTTCAAAAACCCATCTCAATATCCCACACCCCAGAATATAATTCTGTAAATATTTTGAATTCCTTTTCCATTTATAAATATGTCACTTACAGACTAATTTTATTTCTAAAACTGATGTCCCACAATTTTTCTTATCTAAGGCATATATTTTATCTATTTCTAAATTTCATTTATGATTTTCAGGCTTTAGTGTTAGTAATTAATGTAGATTACTTTCAATATAGTATAATTGTTTTCATTATGACACAACTTCCATTCATCCCAGCTAGCTTTCAAATACAAAAATAAAAATAAAAATAAAAAGTAGAAAATATCAATTATTTCTATATCCTTATTATGTTGAGAGTGAAAGTAATTTAATTAATCAAAATAAATGGATCTACTATAACAAATTTTGACATTGGACAGATATGAGTTAGTAACTGGCTCTACAATTTATTAATTGTGTTCTGCCTTTGACAACTTTGACAAATAAATCATTCTTAACTTTATCCCAAACCTATAAAATAGAGATGTTTAGTGTTTTAGGGAAAACTTTAAGAATATATAAAACCTGGGTGGGAAAATATGTTGTAGTTTTTTTATGGTATTGGGGATTGAACCCAATACATTCTATCTCCAAGCTACATCCCCAGCCCTATTTGATTTATTGTTTTGAAAAAGGGTCTCACTAGGTTGCTGAGAGTCTGACTATGTTTCTGAGGCTGTTTTTGAACCTGCAATCTTCTTGTCTCAGCCTCCCAAGTACTGGGATTACAGGTGTGTGTCACCATTTAATGCACATCAGAGTTTTATTTTTTTATTTTATTTTATTTTATTTTTTTTGAGGTACTGGGGATTGAACTCAGGGGCATTCTACCTCCGAGCTACATCCTCAGTCCTATTTTTTATTCTTTATTTTGAAACCGAGTCTCACTAAGTTGCGGAGTGCCTCACTAGGTAGCTGAGGCTGGCCGCGAACCCAGATCCTCCGGTCTCAGCCTCCCGAATACTGGGATTACAAGCGTGAGCCACCACGCCTGGCCACATCAGAGTTTTAGTATCTATGTTTTTCTTTTCCCATTTTCTCTCCATTGTGCCATATTTACCTTTCTTTTTCTACCCTGCATATATATGAACTCTACATTAAAAATTAGACTTAAAGGTAGTAGATACAGCACTAGTAAAAAGGATTCTCATTCAGACTTAAAAGGAATTTTTCAGGGTAAAGAAACTCAACAAACATTTATTTGAGGAAATAATAGAAAAAAAGGAATATTAGGGCCTTGGAAATTCTAGTTCTCAGAAACTAGAGAGAAAAAACTGAGTCCTTTATCTTTGGTGAGAGAGGTGGTTAGGAGAACAAATGTGAGTGTTTAGGTCCAAGTATTAGGAGTCTGTGTAGAAACTAAGTCAGAGTCACTATCCTCTGGCCAATACCCAACCAACTACCCACTGATTATTCAGTTTGGGACAATAAATTCTAGTTTGGAATATTTTCTTCAGTGCGTTAATAATTTCATAATTCCTCAAAGACAATAGAACACAAGCTGAAAGGAGCTGGACATCCCTTTATACAATATTATGCAAAGGGAACACAGTCCCAAAAGAGAATGCTTTGGGACCTTCTATTCTAGGTCTCAGTGGAATCGACACATATTTATAAATGGATATGTAAAAAAGGAAAGATTTCTTTTTCTAATATATTATGAACTGACAGCTTTGTAAAATACAGTAGAAACAAATTTACAATTATGCTCTTTTGACCAGAAGTATAAGTTTTCAGGTTCTTTCAAAATATCAAGATAAATATTGTCTTCAATATGGTATTTTAAACCATGTATTTCTATAAAAAGAATAACACAAATATCTATCAGTTTACTAACAAAAAAATCAAACAAGTACAACTTACTATTGTTTTATTGGGAACATTCTAACACAATTAATTGTAATTAATTCTCAAGAAACGTTACTTTGTAATTTCTAAGGAAAATGGACTGTTGTGTAGGCTTATAATATATTGTAAAGATTTTTTAATAGGATTTTTAGATTTATAAGGACTACTTAAAAGACACACAAATTAATTTTTACCCTTATAGGAAGTAGTAAAAAATTGATGAGTTACTTTTGAATGATATCTTGTTGCTGAAAATTATAAAGAAATTTTAAATTCAAGATTATTCTAATATATTGTCTTCTAGGGAAGTAGCTTAAAGCAGACAAGAAACTAGTCTTCCTTCTCATTGTATTAAGCAAAGTTTTAGAGACACAGGCCCTTTGTCATAGCATCTCACAGGAAGGTGATTCATAACCATGGGGATCCAGTGACAGTTTCTCAGTTTAGATCAATTTGGCAGAATGTTTCTAGTTTACTTCAAGGTTATCTCTTGAGTAAATGAAAACATCTTGCCAGTTATTCTTCCTCTTACTTTATGTGTTTTCCTTGAAAAAATAATTATCTAGGCTTGTTCCTTAGTAAATCAGAGTTTCCTTGCTGAACTGAAAAGGAATTTGGATTTGTGATGTATACTTGAATTAAAAATGTCTGCATTTATTGAGAAATGTGCTTGTATGTTGGATCAGCGAAGGTTTAGAAGCATTAAGAGGAAATCTGTTTTAGGAATGTAACTGAGTGTCAGATAACAACAGATGTGTTCTACTAGAAGTTAGAACCCTTAAGTGCAGCAGGCAACAAATGTGTTTACTAAGCAGAGTAAGATAGATTGAAGAAATATCAAAATTGTTTTAAAAACTATGTCTGATATTCTGAAACACTTAGGGACTTGTTTGGGCTTTTAGAAGTTTATATCTGAAGATGGATTAACACAAACAAGTAACAAATAACTAATGGTTATCAATGCCTAAATCTGAAATTTCATTAGGAGTTATTTATTTATTTTATTTTTTATTGATGCAATATAATCATACATCTTAATGAGGTATAAATTGGTAGAAGCCTATATGCAAAGAACACTCATTTAAGCCTTCCCCAATTCCCATCCCATTACCTCCCCCTCCCTCCTTCTCATGTTCAGCTTAGTAATTGACTTTGATATGTTTGTGAATGTACATCATGTGCATTAGACTGTTTCCCTCTCTCTCCTTTACATTACTTTTAGTTAGGTTACCTTCTTTGCTTATCTAAGGTTTCTCCTTCTTCATCTAGAGTCCTTCCTATGACTCAGTTTCTCCCAACCTTCCTAATATTAAGGAGAGCATCCAATTTTTCACTTTTTGTGACTGACTAATCACACTTTGCATGTTTTTAAAATGGTATTTTTATGATTCTTTCTTTCTGTATTGGCTATAATAATTTTATAGAAACATCTTTATGAGAATTATTGTCCACCTGTGATAGAATTGTAAATCAAACTCAAAATAAATGTATACTATTTTGTTTAATTTACCAGTTTTCAAGCAAGTTAGACAACTTCCAAATATGACCAAAAGGAATTAAAAAAAATTTAGTATCTAAATAAACTCATGAAATTAGATATACTATACTTTAATCTACTGCAGTTATTATAGCTACTCAAATTTTTCTACCACTAACACCTGGGAGGCTCTCCAAAGAAGTATATTTTTCAATTCTAACAGTTTGATAGTATTCTGACTAACAAAAATAGCAAGAAATTATGTAAATTTTATATCTCAGACTAGAAGTGAGCCAATTTCCCAAGGAAGTTTTGTTTCTTTTATTAACAAATAGTATTTATGGAGTATAAATGAGGAAATAAATTGTTATATCTTGACAGGACTTGTAATTATTATGATACAGTAGTAGAGCTAAGAAATCTTTAAAAATATTATTTGAAAATTTTCAAATACATAGAAATGTTTCAAAAATAGCCAAATATATATTACCTAGATTTGCCAATTCTTAATATTTTGTGATGTTTATTTTCCCTATCTACCTTTCCATATCTAGATCTATTTAGATTGATAGATTCAGTTTTATATACCTGTATATTATATCTACTATTATTATTTTTATTATTTTGATAAGACATATGAAAGTAAGATGAACAAGTCATGACCTTTTGCGACCCAAGCATGTCATCATAAATCTTTTAGGAAAAAAGATAATAACTTAGATAACCACATTACAAATACTGATTTTTAACAAAATAATAGCATGCTATTATCTAATATATATTCAATATTCAACTTTCATTGTTTATTTTAACTTGCCAAACCAGATTCATATATTGCTTTTAGATGTAAAGAAATTTTACAACTTAAAGATGTAAATCATGGCTTCAAAGACATATTTTTATTCATATTTATGAGTTCTATTTATTTATTATTTATTTCACAATTTATTTACTATTACACCTATATCTCCTGTCTCCTACATTGAATACTTGCTTACCAAGGTACTGTAATGGGGTACGGTGAACCCCAAATCCGTAGGTCCTTGGCTCGTGGAAAAAAGAATTTTAACACGTGCCAGTCAGAAACAACATAGGCAGGTTTTATTAAAATTTTAGGAAAAACTGGAAGGAAGGGAATAAAGGAAGGGGGGAAAATAGGAAGGGGAATAGGTCACCCGGACAAGTCCAAGTGCACGTCCCCAGAGGGAAGGGAGAAGGGGAAAAATCCCCGGCTACCCGGACCGGTCGAAGGTCAGGTCCCAAGCGGGGAAAAAAGGGGCGAACAAAGAAAGGTGTGGAAAGATATATGAGAGGGCGGGGTCCTCTTCTCCAACCCCTCTCTCTCAGGTTTCAGTTGGGCGATAGGTGGGCTTCAGGTGAGGGCAGGTCACAGAAAAGTTGGCTCCTCCTCTTTCCAGGTGTGGGCTTTAGGTGGGGGGCTGGGCTCTTCCGGAGTTTGGCGGTGAAAGAGACAAAGAAAATTTCCAAGGGGTGGAGTTGGCTTTACTCTCCAGATTTTTTTTTTAAAGGCTATATTAAAACTATATTTTCCTCCCGATACCTCCTTCTACCTAACATTTCACTTTCCTAGGCTACCTCATCATTTCCCGCCCTGAGACTTTGGGTCCCTTAATCTTAAGGGGTTGCCGAAGGATGAAGGTCCGACTTCTGAAACTTTTTCAGAGCTGACAAGGGGGCATTGACCCTGCCTATTTAGGGACCGAAAGTCTCTCCCTAACTGATCTAAAGGAAGTAAGGGGAGGTCAGGCCTTTCCGTTGGCTGTTGACTCTGATGTTCTGGAACAGAAGGCATAAACATACGATATTTTAGTTTTAGGTACCAGCAAGCCAAACAGCAGAAAAGTATGCTGATGCAAACTATACCCGCCAAGAGAAGGAAAAATCCATTTTATTGAGGTATTAACCAATTACTCTCTGGAAAGGAAAACATCCACCAAGATAATGTGGATGGATTGGAAGTGGGTGTTGACCCCAAATCCAGCAGTAACTTTTTATAGTATCTGTGACATACTGTTGTAACCAATCCAGGAAAAAGTTTGTCTTTGCCTGGGATAACCATGTAAAAACTAGGAGACCGATAAGTCTTGTCAGGATAGGCATAATGAGGTTACAAGGCAAATCACAAGGAATGTAACTTATCCTGATCCAGTCTTCTTGAATAGTAGTCTCAAATCTTTTAGAGGCTCACAGGAGTAGCGTTTGCAGATCTCTTTGGCATCTGGAGACTTACTGTCGGTTTTAAAGCCTTTGTCCTGCGAAGCCTTTTGCTGTGAGACTCGTGCCTTTTGTGGGGACACTCAGTATCCAGCTGTTCCCAGATGGCTAAGCACCTGTACCGTATTATAATCAGACTCCTGTTTAGTACGACTGTATATGAGGAGGTCATCTACATATTGAAGCAGAGCTACTCTCTTAAGGGTTAGAGATTTTAAGTCCTTTGTGAGAGCATTTCCAAACAGATGAGGGCTGTCTCTAAAACCTTGAGGCAGTACTGTCCAGGTGTACTGCGCAGTCTCCATGCTGTCAGGGTCAGTCCACTCAAAAGCAAACAGATATTGTGAATCTGGATGTAACGGGATACAGTAATAGGAATCTTTCAAGTCAATTACTGTAAAGAATGTAGATTTACTTGGTATCTGAGTTAAAATATTGTACAAATTTGGAACTATAGGATGTAATGGGACTACAGCCTCGTTAACTGTCCGTAAATCTTGAACCAAGCGATATTCCCCATTTGGCTTTAACACCGGAAGAATGGGGGTATTACATGGGAAGGAGCAGTGAACTAACAGACCATATTTAAGAAACTTATTAATAAGAGGCTGAAGACCTCGACGTGCCTCTGGCTTAATAGGATACTGTCGTTTATGAGGATAAACTCCTGGGTTCTTTAATGAGATAAGGACAGGTTGAGCATTAATTGCCTTTCCTGGGACTTCAGTATTTCAGACCTACTTGGCGTAAAATATCTTTAGGTATATTGCCGTCCTTTACCGGCTTTTTATTAATGCCCCTAAGAATGGGGAAGCATACTTTGGGGTTAAATTAAGAGTTGCTCCCAAGGAAGACAAGCAGTCTCTTCCCAATAAAGGAGTGGGACACTCCGGGAGAACTAAAAAGGTTTGGGTAAAAATTAGCTCTCCAAACCTGCATGTTAAAGGCATAGTAAACCTTTTGGCCTTTGGAATGCCGTCAATTCCAGTTATAAAACAGGTCTTATCTGAAAGAGGCCCGCGTGAGGCAAGCAGAGCAGAGAACTTGGCCCCCGTATCTAAAAGGAAATTGATATTTTGACCTGCCACGTCAAGAGTCATCCGAGGCTCGTCCATCGTGATGTACAGCTGCTTAGAGGGCTGGTCAGGGGGGCCTTATTGAGCCTTGGGCAGCCTCAGTCATCGAGGGCTGCCATCATGGGAGCAGATGGCCTCGCTTCCCTTCGGAGGCGAGGGCAATCTTGCTTTCAATGTTTTTCCTCTTTGCAGAGGGGGCATAACCCAGGTGGAGATGGACCCCGCTTAGGGCAGCCCTTGATCCAGTGCCCAGGCTCCTTGCAGTAGTGGCAGTTGCCAGGCCTCCAGTCCCTTTCCCTCCATTTAGACGGGGCCTTTTGGTACCTCTGAGGTGGCGGTCGTCTATTGCCTAATGCTAGGGCAATTAGGTGGGAGAGTTCCTGTTTCTGCGACTGCCCCCTTTGGTCCGTCATTTCAGCTTCCCTGTCTCTGTTATTGTAAACCCCGAAGGCCAGATTTAAAAGCATATTAATGGGAGTCTGGGGTCCCATTCTCTGTTTCTGAAGTTTCCTCCTAATATCTGGGGTTGATTGGCTAATAAAATGAGTCCCCAATAATATTTGGCCTTTATATGAGTCTGGGTCAATATGAGTATATTTACGGAGGGTCTTAGTTAAACGTCCCAGAAACATAGTAGGATTTTCATCCGCTTCCTGGACTACACTTCTCAGCTTATCATAATTAACACGCTTATTCATACATGCTTTTATTTCTGCAATCAAACATGAGATCATGTAATTTTGTTTTACCCATGATCTTGTCAATCTCTATGTACCTCGAGGGATTCCTTTAGTAAATTCTGGAGAGAGAGAAAACAAAAAAACTAAGATTTTAACAAACAAACAAGATCAAAACGGAAGAAAATGATTTAAAATCGGATCAACATGTTTTTATTAAGCTGCGCAGCTCCCTGAGTTCCTTTCTTCTGTAAAACTCCCATTGGGCTGGCGTCCCAGCCAATCAATGAGGCTACAGTCTGAGTCATCTACCAGCTCTCTATTGAGTACGCGTCCGTATCAATAGGGGGTAGGCGAGGTCATCTGTAAACCTGCCATACTCAGCGTCCCAAGTATGCAGATACAGGTGGAGGTCGGAACAAATCTAACATCTATCGGACTTAGAACGAAGTCTTGCTTCCGGAACACATTTAACATCTATCAGACTAGACTTGTTGCTTTTATCCAGATCCCTAAGCCTGCTCAGGGTCTTTCTAAAAGGCAATTACAGAAACAAAACAACAAAAACAAAAACAAAAACAAAAAGAAGACCCAAAAAAACCCAAAATTTACTCTCCCTAAATAGCACGTGATTAAAAAATAAAAATCCCCTTTTTTATAACTTGCAAAGGTTGCAAAGGTCTTTTCCGAAGACTCGAGGACATTTTCTAGATAAAACAAATCAGATGTTAACAAGGGATTACAATAGCACATTTAAAAATAACCAGTTTGTATTTACTGTAGGCCTTTTAAGCAAGGAAGGTTTTTGAGGTAGAAGGGGAGAAAAAGGAAAAAAAAAATTCCTTTCCTCTCTAGTTGTACCTGTTTAAAAGACATAAATCACATTTGCGTATCTTCTTTAAAACAATTTTAAATATAGGAGGGGTAAAAAATCAATTTACTCAAGGTAATCTGAAAAAGCAAAAAAGAAAAATAATCTGAGATTGTTTTAAGTACACGGTCACCATCTAGAGGTTACAGGGTGTAGGCATGCCGCCTGGGTGCCGTGTCTTGTTTTATGGGCGCAGCCATCTTGCCTCGGAAGTGTCGCACAGTGATGACGTAGCTGAGCGGCGCAGTTTGGCAGCTGCGCGGCGCGGCCGTCGCCATCTTGGCGCAGTCGCATAGTGACGTAATCAATTGGTCCGTTCCCCTTTGCCATGTGCTCTGGCAGCTTAAGTCAGGGGGACGAGAGAAAAAAAAAAACCCCAAACTGAAAGCAGCGCTCACTGGCTACGTCTCCATTAGCCCGTGCGACCCTTGGCGTCCCCGCGACTTGGGGCAAACCCAGGCGGTTGCCCGCGGCGGCCCGGGGCCTGAGGGCAAACATTTGCCACAAAAAAAACAACAAAAATGCCCTGTCCCAACACCATGCTTTTGGGTGGCTTTGCTATCTACGACACTGCTATTTACTGCACTAAAAAAGGAAAAAAAAAACACCAAAAAAGAAAAGAAAATCAGATAAGAGAGGGCGGAGTTTAGGGTTCCGCAACGCGGGCAGGCATGTTTAGCTGGGGAAAAAACTGGAGAGGGGAGGCAGGTACGGCGGCGCCACGAGCTTAGGGGCCCGAGCCGGGCCAAGCCGACGTCCATGGGGGACCGGCCCAGAGCATGGCTGTGTCCCGGGCAGTGTCTGTGCCCACAGGGAACGTAGGCTTCGCTCCGGGAGGCCTGGCTGTGACCCGGGGGACGGGGACACAGCGCGGCGGGTCCCCTCTGGAGACTCCCACCAGTGCATGCGGCAACGGACGGGGGAATGGGACATGGCCTGTGCCATGGGACCCAATGTCCGCGCTGACAACACTGGCTCCCGCCCCCAATGCGATTAACAAAGTTATGAGAATTCTAATCATTTTCGGTAAATAGAAACTTACTTTTCTGCTGAAATGTTGTCTGAACCTCCTGGCTACTGGCTTGCCAAATGTAATGGGGTACGGTGAACCCCCAAATCCGTAGGTCCTTGGCTCGTGGAAAAAAGAATTTTAACACGTGCCAGTCAGAAACAACATAGGCAGGTTTTATTAAAATTTTAGGAAAAACTGGAAGGAAGGGAATAAGGGAAGGGGGGAAAATAGGAAGGGGAATAGGTCACCCGGACAAGTCCAAGTGCATGTCACCAGAGGGAAGGGAGAAGGGGAAAAATCCCCAGCTACCCGGACTGGTCGAAGGTCAGGTCCCAAGCGGGGAAAAAAGGGGCGAACAAAGAAAGGTATGGAAAGATATATGAGAGGGCGGGGTCCTCTTCTCCAACCCCTCTCTCTCAGGTTTCAGTTGGGTGATAGGTGGGCTTCAGGTGAGGGCAGGTCACAGAAAAGTTGGCTCCTCCTCTTTCCAGGTGTGGGCTTTAGGTGGGGGGCTGGGCTCTTCCGGAGTTTGGCGGTGAAAGAGACAAAGAACTGGAGTTGGCTTTACTCTCCAGATTTTTTTTAAAAAGGCTATATTAAAACTATATTTTCCTCCCGATACCTCCTTCTACCTAACATTTCACTTTCCTAGGCTACCTCATCAGTACCATGGCCTGAGTACTTGTGGCCCTCTAAAATTCATACATCAAAATTTAATCCCTAAAGTGTTGGTATTAAGAGCTGGAGCTACGTGAAGCAATTAGGTCATGAGAGTATTTTGCTAGTGAGTTGAGTTTTCATCTGTATAAAAGAAACCTGATGGAACTGGTTTGCCTCATTTTAAGTCCACCATATGATGATTCACATGCACACAGCACCTGGAGACCTTTCCCCCAGAGCCTTTGGATTTAGATTTTAAGAGTAATGCAGAACAAGTTAAGACTATTGGTATGGGAAAGCTGCATTTTGCATGTGAATGAATAGAAATTTGGGGGAGAACAAGGGAAAAATGCTATTGTCTCAATGTTGGTGTCCCTCTAACATTTCTATGTTGAACTATAATCCTCAATGTATTGGTGTCAAGAGATGGAGCATGTGCAAGTAGACTAGATCATGAGGGTAATAAACTCGTAGATGAACTTAAAAGAAGCTGATGGAACTTGTTTGCCTGTTTGTCCTTTCACCAAGTGAGTATGCCATAAGAAGTGACAATCTATGAAGAGCCCTTACCAGATATTTAATCTGCTGTCCCCCTTGGATTTTCATGGGACAGTATGGATTTTCCATCCCCTAGAACTGTGAGAAATAAATGTATATTGCTTTTAGTTTTCTTATTCTAAGATATTATATCTTGAAAGGGCTAAGACACAAGGATAACAAAATAATTACTCATTGATACAGTTTTCTTTTGATAGTAAGTGACTTTTAAATTTCTTATTTAAGCCATATGTTTTTTAGTTTATTTACAAATTATTTAAGATACTTCAAATCTGATAAAAAGTTTTGAGGGTATTAAACTTCAGTTTTACACATTTTAAGCATGTCTCAATATTTGAACTCTTTCTACTTCCTTTGTTGCCAATCATATGACTGTAATTCCATGTCGATCACTTCTATTTGGGTAACTTAATTGGATATTGATAGACTTGCTAATGTAGCCATAAATCACTACACCTTCCACAACATTGGAGATGTTTTGTTCATCTGGATGATCTCCTGCAAGTGTCTCTTTGCCCTTGCCTTGGTAAGGTCTACTGTAACACAGTACCATGGACTGGAAGACCTATAACCAACAGAAAGTGACTTTTCATGGTTTTAGAGACTGGGAAGTATAATATTAAGATACAGGTAAATTCAGGGTCTCCTGAGGGATCACTTCCTTGTTTGCAGATGAATATCTTCTCAGTGTTTCCTCATGCAGCAGGAAGCAGAAAGAAAAACTGAGCTCCCTCATGTCTTATAAAGGCACTAATACTAATTGTATTAATCAGGGCTCCACTTCATGATCAAGTTTTACTCCAATAGTCACACCTCCAAATACCATCACTTAAAGGAGTAGTTATCAACATATGAATTTTGATGAGACACAAATATTCAGTCCACAGCAGATCTCTAAAATTTAAATTCTGGAGCTTGAAGCTTGAGTTTCTGAATCTTTTTATTTTTTTTTTTTCCCAGTACTAAGAATTCAACCCAGGGGCATTTGACCTCTGAGCTATATCTCCAGCCCTATTTTACTTTCTGTTTACTTTGAGACAATATCTCACTAAGTTGCTAAGGGCCTCACTAAGTAGCTGAGGCTGGCTACTAACCCAAAATCCTACTGTCTCAGCCTCCCAAGTCCTAGGAGTACAAGCATGTGCCACTACACCTGGCTGAGCTTCTGCATCTTTAACACAAAGTCCTAAATGATGATACTATTGTTCCTTGTACCATATTTTGTGTATCAAGAGTTTAGGGTTTTCTGGCCAATGGATTCTTTTAGATGATAATGAGATACATTTCTTCTTCTTATTTTGCAGTTTAGTTTTCTTAGTAACTCAGTGGGTAATTGAAGATGTAGCAGAAACAAAATGGAGGAAGCTGGTTTTCATCTGTATTATTTTCTGGATTTTTATCTGCTATTTATACTGTTTTTAAGCTGGCATTGGCAGAAGCCTTCTGCAGAGTGGTCACCTGCAACTCAGGTGCATGTTCTGTCTCATTGGTCTGATTTCTGCACGTTAGCCATGGTTGTCTGTGCTCTCAACCCATGGAAACTTAGTAGATCATGACTGAGGGTCATTGTGTCTTCTCATCTATGAAGGTGAGAATTACCACCACTTGTAGTAAGGAGGGCAGTATTGGGTTATTTTTAAGGACCAAATTCTAACTTTACCTTTTCCTCCCTCTCATGATTTTTGTAGTAATACCGGAAATTTAGTGATTAATATCTATAGTGGCTCTGATTTGCTTCATATTTATGCTCTTACAGTGCAACACCACCTATAATAATCTGCTACCTTTGTTCATAGCCCTCTTCAACAATGTCAAAATCATATTCTTTCTACCTCCTATATCACAAAGTTGCTTCCTATTGTATTTATGGCTATCTACTGTACTTAAATATCTTTCCTAGTGTCATTCAGGTAAGTATATCTTACACATTTATTACAGTAACACCAATGAAAGATGCTGTGGATATGAGGTCACTAGAGCTACTGCTTCCTATACACCACACCTCTACCTTGAATGCAGGGATCAGTTTTTTGAGATTGACAGAAACCCAATGGTCAATGGCAAATGGGTCCCTTCCTCATTGCTCAATTACTGAAATAATGAATAAGACCCACTGCTATGTCTGCAGCTCCACTTATGGTGACATTGACTAGGCAAGTGATAGTCAGTCTATTCAGGGTTTTCCTGTACTCATTCATGCCCAAGAACTACAGAAACAGTTTCACCCTTAGTTGTTTTTTTGTTTTTGTTTTTGTTTTTGCGGTACTGGGAATTGAACTCAGGGGCATTCTACCTCCGGGCTACACCCCCAGCCCTATTTTTTTATTCTTTATTTTGAAACAGGGTCTCACTAAGTTGTGGAGCACCTCACTAGGTAGCTGAGGCTGGCCGTGAACCGGGATCCTCCGGTCTTAGCCTCTCAAATGCTGGGATTACAAGTGTGTGCCACCACACCCAGAAAAAAAAAAAAGGGGGTAATCAGCCCAGCATGATGGCACAAGCCTGTAATCCCAGCACTTGGGAGACTAAGATAGAAGATTGCAGGTTTAAGGCCAGCCTCAGCAATTTAGCCAGACCTCGCTTCAAAATAAATAAGGAATGGTGATATAGTTCAGAATGCCCTGGGGTTCAATCCCCATTGGCAAAAAAAACAAAAACAGAAACAAATAAAGATAATGATATCTATTTTATAAAATAATTAAACGTCTGCAAAGCAAATGTCATACAAAGTACTCACAAACATAAGAATTCATACAAGCAGAGTTGTGACCTTAGTTAGATAAGTTACTTAGCACCTATTGATTACTTTCCTCATCAAAAAAATGATCTAAAAAAGTTCATGCTTTACAGAGTAAGATTGGTATTAACTCTGCTAGCTCTATGCTTTTACATTTAGGTTCACTAGAAAGATGACGATAATTTAGTATAGACAAGATAATTATTATTTGAATTTCTTAGATTTTATTTTCTTCTAATAGTTAGCAGTACAAGATAGCAAGCCATTCTGTGTTAACAAACCTATTTCAAATGGAAATATTTTATATCAATATATATATATATATATGTCTTAGGAAATACTTTTCTCAGGTGCAGTATTTCACAGTTTTGTTCCAAATTCAGTTGTCTTTCATATTGTAAAGTTACCCATGTCAAAAGAAATGGTTCAGGAACATTATTAAGTGAGCCAGATAGAGTGTACCAACTTTGTCCCACAATCTGGAAATATTTATCCTCTAAGAACTCTTCTTTTTTCCAATTCTTAGTTTTGTTTACATTCTATTATTTAATACTCTCCACATGAAAATAAGAAGATAATCTCTTCTAATGTAATATAACAAGGGAGAGGAAGATGTTAAATTATGTTTACAAGGCAGTTGAAACTCTTAAGGACTATTTAGTTATAATATCCTAGATTTCAGACTGGCTTCTGCTAGCATTTGTGATGCTTTCAGAATTCAACTTGCTGTTATATGTACTGTTTATGCCAAAGTTACTGGGAGGTTTGTCTTGCCATAAACAAGAGAGGTAAACTTTCTTTTATCTTTTTCAGTTTAATTACATTTGGTATTCTCAGTATTGTAATAGAAATATCTAACAATATTTTCTAGTCTTTTGATTTTATTTTTGTTGGGGGAGTAAAGCAGGGCAGATTAAGTCTGAAGGAATTTGGACAAAGAAAAATGCTGACAATTTTTGTTTGCATTTTTGCATTAGCCTTTTACCTGCTTTGCTTGGTTTTAGCAACCTCTTCTTTGCATTCTATCAAACTATTGTTTGAAGTATGTGTATTTGAACATAATAGTCCCCAGATAGAAAAGTAAACAAAGCACTTTAATGGCTTTCTCTGCCAATGATGAGACTCCATAATATTCAGAATTCATACTTTTTTTTTATAACTCTCTTCTAAACTTTTATTCTTTTTTAAACTACCTCTTTGTGGCAACATATAAAGTTACACCCTGACCCTATTATAATTTATTTTTGCATGCTCTTATTCTTTCCCAACTTTCACAAGTGTATGTGTGTGTGTGTGTGTGTGTGTGTATGTGTGTATGTGTATGTGTATGTGTGTGTGTGTGTGTGTGTGTGTGCCTTCACAATATACACACATAATGCTAGGTTAACCAAGTATAACCCTGTTCCTAAGCCAGTCAGGGAGAGTTATTCCTTCTGTAACCCATAGTTCTGTTTGTTACACAATTGGTTCTATGTTCAGTGCATGTTTTTTCCTGTTCACGTTCATTAGACTTTGTGCCTTTAGAAGGCAGGAACTATAAATTCTCAATGATTCAAAAATTCAAAAAACATAAGGATTATTTTCTTCAAATAATCAGGGGGAAAATGACCAGTCTATTCTCTTTCACTAAAAATACAATCAATTAAGCTCTTTCTTCTTATACACATCAGATAAATGTCTATCTTTACAATAACGATATGATAATGGTTTCACTTTTCTTGGGAAAACTCCTTTGCAAATGTAGTATTCATATTAGTTAGGAACTGTTTACTTCTAGAAAGTTTGATGGTAAGATCTTCTCATTTTGTATTTTTACATTTTTTTTCTTTTTTTTTTTTTAGAATCAGTATTTAAAACATGAAGCTTTTATTGTCATTTCTTTTTCTTTTTTGTGGTTGTGGGGATTGAACCCAGGGGCATTCTACCCCTGAGCTACACCTCCAGCCCTATTTTTTTTTTATTATTCTTTATTTTGAAGCAGGGTCTCACTAAGTTGTGGAGAGCCTCACAAAGTAGCTGAGGCTGGCCGTGAACCTGGATCCTCGGTCTCAGCTTTCCAAGTACTGGGATTACAAGCATGAGCCACCACACCTGGCTCATTTCTTCTCTTATTACATGATAAAAGAGAGAATGTCATTCACTGATATCTAAAAAAAGTTAAATAATTTTTAAAAGTTATAAATAGCTACTAAGTGAGTCATATGAGTTAAACATCTGGTATTCTTTTGTTCTGGACAGTCAAATTTTATAGACATCACTGGTAAGTGATGCATGCATTTTGAATCTTTTAGAATATGCTTCATAAAATGACATGCAAATGGAGAGAATGAAGACATGGACAAATTTCAAGTGGATAACTAGAGGGCCACACATCACATTCTCCAAACACTCATTATACCAGAATTTGATAGCAAATCAATAAATCAAGATAATGCATGAATGGAGCAGAATAATACCAGACTGCCACAAAATTTTCTTTGTGAAAAAAAAAAAAGAAAGACTAAACAGTCATGTATAATAGCACCAACAACATTAGGATTTCCTTCTTTTGTTCCTTCAGAGTGTATTTATTGTAGTTTGGTTTGGCTCCAGTTATATTCGCTGTGTTTTTACTTTGAATTAGGGCCAGGCTTTCTAACACAACTATCAGGGAAGCTAGTTGAAATAGCTCTTTCATTTCTACCTTACTAATTGCAGTCACAGTCACTAGTTATAGACCATGGAAATTAATGTTGGAAAAAACCTGTTAGATCATCTCTTCCTTCTGATTCTGATAATAAAGGATTATTTTTATATTATATCCTGGAATATTCTGCCTGGTTAGTTTTAAGTGACTGAAATAATGGAGCTTTCACTATATCCCTTGGGAGGGAATTGTGTAGCCTAATAAACTTCCACTTAGGACATCCATCTAAAGATCAGTCTAGGTTTTCTTTTTACTTCATTTCATGCCATTACTCCTAGTCATACACCCTTGGATCACCCTAAACAATTCCTTTCCCTTCTCCATTAATTATAATACAATTCTTGGCTACCAATCTAAAAGAACACCAAGAATGATTTTATTTGCATTTATGGAAAAGGATGTGGTCTTCGTTAGTATTAATGTAAAATACAGCTATTCCTTATTTCACAAATAGCTCCTATCCAAAGAGTGGCAAATGAGGCTTTAAAAAAAACATTATGTTAAGTGAGATTAGTCAGTCACAAAGAGTTAAGAAGCATATGTTCTCCCTAATATGCAGATGCTAGGGAGAAGATGGGGCATAGGAGGGTCTCTAGATGAAAAAGAGAGATCCTCGATAAGCAAAGAAATTGATTTAATTGTAGTGGATTCATGGGGCAGAGGGACACCCTAAAGCACATGATGTACCTACACAATCATATCAAGGTCACTCACTGAAGTGAACCTTAGGGAGAGGGTGGGGGAGGGAATGGGGAGGGAATCGGGGAAGGGGTCAAATGAGAATTGTGTGCAAATATGTTGTTAACAATTTGTACTTAACAAAGATGTATGCTATATAGCACGAGTTACTACAATAAAAAATTAAAAAAAAAATAAGTACATTATAAAAACTTCAAGAATGTTGACATTTTCGCTTTCTATTCATCATCTTTAAATAAGTATCAAAATTATAACTCTTTCAAAAATTTTCCATGACTTTTAAATATGTCACGCCTATTAACATCATCCACTCCTTGAAATCTTGGTACTGAAATATAATTTTGGACTTGGAATTTTTCTTCCTCGCAGTGTTCATTGGTCTTGAAATGTAAATCTGTTATTCTTCTCTATTCATTATAAAAGAATGAGAACATGTTTTTAAAATATGTATTTAAATTGATTTCTCATTGTTATTTAATGGGTATATACCTCATTTTTATTATAAAGTTATAATCAGTAATGTACCATGTCATTTAGATTTTTGATTGAAGTGAAATATTTGTTCTCTATTTATAAATGATAGATAATGAAAAGAAAGCATTACTATTATAAGTGTCACATAACAAAAAGAAAATAGTATTGCTATATTAAAGATTTATTAACAGAGTTGATAGATTTTAGGGTCTTAGAAACTGGCACATTTTAAAATCTTTTTAACAAATTACTCTTATGTGTATTTTATATGAGACTAATTCTAAATGAAAGAATAATGAGCTAGTTACACACTACTCTGTAATAGGCAATAAGAGTAATAATCATTATTATTTTTGAAACATGAACTTCTTTAAGACAATATAGTCCATGAGAGTAAGCACACCCCCATATTAAGTAAAATAAATGATCCTGTGCACCAAAATGAGGCAATAGAAATGAATCATTATAATCAGACCTCTCAAGAGAATTAGCTTACAGAGTTTCAATATATTTTAATGATAGATAAAAATTTCAAAGAATTTTCAAAAGATTCATATTTAATTCCTGTTCTGAAATTATATGCCCAAGGGAAAGAGTCAAGAGTAATTAAATTGAGGTATGTAAATTTCTAAATCTTCTGTAGATAAACACTTTACACCTAACCTATTATTTTTAAATTTTAATGTCATGTTATAGTAAATCAAGACTAAACCAATTTAATTACTCAAATGTATGATAGCCTTTGTTTCTTTTAAATGTCTGTCCATAAAATTTTCTTGTTCAATCTAAATCTTCTTCTTCATGTGTATTTTCATAAATTTTAATGGCTTTGGTGGGGCTCAAATTAGAGCAACTCTACTGAACTGCTGAGACAAACATAAAATAGGCAAATAGGAGAGTTAAAAATTCCCACATTTTTTGTTTTAAAAAATTTGGTGGGGAAATAACTGCATTTCATGATTGATTTCAACACAATTTGAGACTCATTTTTATTACTTGGAAAATATTCCTTATTTATCTCACATAAAATAGTATGTAAAGTCAAGTGCAGTGTCCCACACCTTTAATCTCAGCTACTCAAGAGCCTAAGGAAGGAGAATTGCTAGCTGGAGATCAGCCTCAACAAGTGAGAAACTTTTATCAAAAATATAAAATTTTTAAAAAGGGGAGCAGGGATGCAGTTTAGTGGCAAAGTACCCCTGGTTTCAATCATCAGTAACAAAAAAATATATATATATATATATATAATGTATAATTTATAATACATAATATAGTATATCACATATTATATATGTACATAAAATGATATATAATCCCTCATATATATATATATATATATATATATATATATATATATATATATGAGAGACTAAATTAAGCCAAAACCTATAGGATATTTATAGATAAGAAATAACTTTTTTATATAGTTAAAATGTAAAAAAAAAATATTGTACATCCACTCTTGTCAATAAAAGAGGGAAATAAGTTTCCCTACTCTTGTATACTCTTTTTTTTAATATTGTGATGGACTTAATGTACTTTTTCTTTTTTAGTGTATTCAAGGTACTCAGAGAACATTGCCAACTTAATTTTTACAGTATCATTGATAATCAAGTTTTCATAAGAATTTATTATGTATGCCTCTTAATATAGAATGGAATATACATACGGTTGTTTAGTAGGGAAAGAAAAAGAAAGGAGGGGAAGAGGTTAGCAATTGGATGGGAAGAAAAAGGCAAAAGGAAGAGAAAGTGAGACCTGTGACTTGTCCTTTCAAACAGTCAGAAAAGATATGTGAAATGCCAAGGTGCTGCACAGATACTCAGCCAATAGGGTTTATTTAAATGCATATACATTTTCTCTATCCTATTAATTGGCCATTCATTTTAAATATGATTATTTCAGTTATTCATTCTCTAAAAAAAAACTTCATTAGACTGTTTCTGTTCAAAATTACATTTGTATAAATCTGGAAGTTAGAACAAATTTTCCAGGGTCCTTTTTGGATGGGATGGCTCTAGTCTCCTTTATGGTGAAAAATGACTGACCTGGGATTTCTAATTACCGTAAGCTTGCCATATTAAAAAAGATTCAGTTTAAAAAGCCACCAGTGTTACTACCTACATTAGTTCAATCTTACTTAAATACAAGGCCTTTTTTTATCCTAATCTTAAAAATCATGAAGAGCAATTTCTATCTTATGGCAGATTATAAACACAATTGTTTAGCTAAAGTACTTTTGTACAGTTCAGAAATTATAAAATTGCCAAGAGTTTTATTGAAATATTATTTTTATAGTAAACAAAAGTGTCTCTCAATGGGCAGGTTTTATATTTTACATTCAGACATACTGGTAGTGAATGTATCAAATATATTATCAGAGAAAAAGTTTAAAGTACATTTTAATGATTATAGATCTGGCTAGGGAGTATCATACCTTTAAGGACTAAATAATTTGAGTAACTCCTTTAGAATTTACTACATTCATTTTCTATCCATTGTTGGTATTGCCTAAAGAGATTAAAGATAAGCATAGAACACAAGCTTAAATCGTCCTATAATTCATCCCAAGAAACTAAAATATTTTAAAGCTTTGTTGAATGCTTCCAAATCTATTTATCTTACTCCATTGCTGCCAAATACTTATTTCTATTTTTAGGTAGTGTAAGAAGCAAGACAAGAAGCAAGGTCTTCAGAGACTCATTAGGACCATTAGAAAAATGCTTCTAGCAGCTCCTATCAAAACAGCAGAAATAAATAACCTTTGTTCTTGGGACGTGGATTCACCCTGCTTCTGCAGCCCCATTTCCAGATGATGTATTATAGTCATTATAGTCACCTCTGTAGGACATTGTGTACACAAAGTATGAGAGCCTCACCTCCCAGTTCAGGGTATTTCCTGATATATGAGCCATTTGTCCTTGTCAGATTGTCCAAGGTGAAAAGAATAAACTTTAAATATGAACCACTTCTAGGCAACATGAATACAAGAGAAAACATTTTGTCTTACTTTCTCTTGCCACAAAGGAAAAAAAAATACTCTGGGAGAAAATGGACTAAATGATAAAGTACCTATAAAGGAAGAACTACTTGTTTCATTTTTTAAAAAATTACTATATAATAGTGATAGTAGATAAAATCAACATGCCAAAGCCTGCTATTTGCAGGAAGTTGTATTTCATAAGAAAGAATAATGCGCTAGACTTTCATATCAGAAAAGACCAAGAGTTTATATGTCAATGTAGAAAAAGTTGAAGGTATGTTCCATTTATTTATTTATAATATTATCTTTTTTACTTAAGCTCATGAATATTGACTAGTGAATGGATGTTTGGGACATTTTTCTATGAGGAATTCCAAAAAATTCTAGCTGAACTGAATATAGGACTTTAGATTATATTTCATTACTTATTTGTAAAATATAAAATTAGGATTACATTTAAAAAGTTAGTCTCAAGCTATGTTTTCATTGTAAATTTTTACTCAATCTTACTGTTACCATTTAGAAAAACTAACAGTATCAGCTCAGATCTCTTCATCCCAGATCAATAAATCCCGAATTAACACCTACAATTATATATATATATATATATATATATATTATATATAATTATGTATATATATATGTTTTATTATTATTGATAATCCCTTTTTGTTTTATATAACTTATCGGTATAAATAACTTTAATGCAATACATTGGTTTATCTAATAAAATGCAAAAGCACAAACAGGGGATGTTGAGGAAATTGAGAGATTTTCAAAAGCAAGAAGCAGCTGTATCCTGGCAATGGAAGGACAATGAAAAAGGATTCCCAGAGCCCAGCATCTGGTAACACTCAACAGAAGTAGCCATAATGAGTCTGCTGGTGCAGTCAGCGTCTAGGGATAGAGCAGTGCTAGTAATGTTCAAGATGTTAGTAATGCAGAGAGAGAAAAAAAATGCTAATATGCTCTCTCCCTCACCATGTACACTTCAGTGTCCAGTCAATGACTCTCAATAGCATAATCCTTGTCCATTCACATGAGATGAGGAGTCAGTTCCAAATAAGGCAGGAGATTAATTTATCAACCATCAGGAAAACTATATGTTTCCAAAGAACTTTCTTAACCAAATCAGGTAAGAAGAATACCATTTGATCATGTGACCATGTTCTCATTATGAAGCAAAAATTTATTTTACCACAGTGAAAACACACAGATTATTCTGGTAAAAGATTCCCAAAATACTGTCCTTGCTATCAAGTCCCTCAATGTTAGTAAAACCCTCATACTCAACCCCACACATGTATGCCTGGACATAAATATATATGCACATCCAACTAGTCAACCTCCTTAAAACTTTTAGAGCAATTATACATTCAAAATATATGTATTTGCTACATGGCTGTATTTTTACATTTTTCTTCAAATAAATACAACTACTTTCTTTCTATGAATTTCCAACTTGGCCAGGTTGATAGAAGGAATTCCTACTTTTGGAGATAGTTTGTATTACATTTTCATAAGCTGCCCTTTAACTTTACAATTCTTTAAGTGCAAGTATCTACAATACTAGCAACAGTTCTGCTTCTAAACAGAATTATTCAGAAAATTCAAAGTGTTTATGATGTAATTGGCACTGTTTGAATTTAGAAATACATATATCATTCTTTGGTTATCTATAGGGATTTGAGAATAAAACCAATGTGTTGAACTTTCTATTCTACTGATATAGCATGTGTAAAAAAATTCCATTTGCTCTTTATCATATGTGTACACAGTACTGAGTTCTCTTATTTATTATTTATTTATTTTTTTTTTTAGCAAAACCATTAGCCATTGCCCCTTTAGGCCACTAAGCCATATTTTTTTAATTAAATCACTCACTTGCTGGCATTAGCACTTTTAAAAACTGCTATATTTTGGATGTTGAAAGTCTCCCAAAAGCCTGGGTGATAAGGCTTGGTCCCCAGGCTAGCACTGTTGGGAGGTGGTAATGGAAGGACAATGAAAAAAGATTTAATAGCTTTAAAAGGTAGAGCTTAGTGTAAGATCTATCATTTGGATTGTGTCCTTGTAGGAAATTGTAGGATCCTGATCCCTTCCTCTTCTTCTCTTTTGCATCTTGCCGTGAGTTGCGTGCTTTTGACCTACCACATACTTCAATGATGTTGTGCTGCCTGCCACAGGCCAGAAACAGAGCCAATCACGAACTGAAACTCTAAACCGTGAGACAAAACAAAACTTTTTATAAGTATATTTTTTCAGCTATTTGTTATAGTGAAAGAAAGTTGACTAACAAAAGAACTAAATTTGGAAGTTTTACTTTTAGAGTTTATTTTTCTAGCACTATTTATTTATGTAATTTAGTACAAAATAACTTTGGAGTACTCACTGAAGTGAGAAGCAAAAACACTAAGAATGGAAAAAGGTAACTAAGAACAATAACACATTTACCCTTAAAATTACTTTTTAAAAGAGTTAATCCCATGGATATTGTCACATATATTTACTAATTATGGAAACTTACCTTTCATAAGTGAAGACTTGAAAATAAGTCAGGCTGGCTTAATTTGAATTTATCATGCTTTATCCTTTAAAATGTTCCATATATTTCATGTATATCTATGATCATAAGATAATTCTGTCATTTTTAAAAATTATCTTCAAGCTGGGCATGGTGGGACACACTTGTAATCCTAATACTTGGGAGCCTGAGACAGGAGGATCAGGGTTTGCAGCCAGCCTCAGCTACCTAGTGAGGCACTCCACAACTTAGTGAGACCCTATTTCAAAATAAAGAATAAAAAATAAGACTAGGAGTGTAGCTTGCAGGTAGAATATCCCTGGGTTCAATCTGCAATACTGAAAAAAACAATATATATATATATACATATTGCATATATATATATATATATATATATATATATATATATATATATATATGATTATGTAGCTTACTTTCAGTATACAGTTTATTTTGTGAGCACTAAAATAATAAATACCTAATGAAGTAATATAAAATGCATTGAAATTTAAATTTAAAGCTGAATGGAAGCATATAATAGATATAAGTAAAAATACATAGAAATGATATAAAGGTCTATATAACAATAGATTTCCATACATATTACATTACCTATGTGGCAATTATTAAATCAAATGATAAATATTCATGTCTATTTTCTTTAAACAAAAGTTGGCATGAGGCCTAACTGCTTAATATTCCATATAAATTCTTCTTACATTTGTATATTTCACTTGGCATTTGATATCTATTGGCCAATAAGGGTCATGTTACATATTTTACATTTTCCTAGGCTTCCAGGAAGCCCCAATCTATATTTAAAAGTTTTTATACAAATATGTCTAATTTAGTCTGTAAATAGAATACCAGAAGATTCCTCATTGTATTGCATTTTTAGTTATTGTTGTAATATGCAAGCATTATTATTGTTATTATTATATGACATAGTTCAGAAAAAATATTTATGGAGACATATAAGCAATGTCCATACGATGGACAGGACTAGGTATTGCCGGGGGCCAGCCCTCAAAGCAGCAGAGGCTGGGGTCCCTCGTTAGGTCGGATTCAGGACGAGGTCGAGTGAGAGTACGCTTACACACCATGTATGTTCAAGACGCATCTGTTTATTCCATGTCATGATTGTTTTTTATACCCTTTTACAACAAGGTATACATAACAGGAATTTTTACAGTCTTGTTTTTTCCTAAAGTTGAGTGGGTACATCTTTAACCAGAAAAGCTATTTCTCATAGTATTTGCTAAGATTAGGAGAATAGCAAAAGTTTACAAAGTACAAAAATTCTTTTAGTAGAGAGCAGGGTTAAAGGTTAACAGCAAAAAGGAGCAGAGGTAAGGGTTGATAGTGGAGAAGAGACTCTATTCATTATATTAAATCTTTACTATTTGTTCAGGCACCTAGAAGATAGTTAATAAGTGTAAGGTAAGCGAACTCTCTGTCTTAAAGCTTTCTTTACTTATGATAAGGAATAGTAAATCTAAGTTTCTTTGATTCAGCTGCTTGTATTTGTTGAGAGTTAATGAATATCTCTGAGCTAGGCTCATGTATTTATTGTTCTCCTCAGCCACCACCGATGACTCACAATTCGTTTCTCCTGTACACAGCTCTTAGGAAATTTTTTAATGTGAAAGCAAATCCCAAATTTCCAGAATAATAATTCAAAGTGGGAAATGTCACACATCCCTTCTTTTTTTTTTTTTCATTTTAAGATAATTTATAATTTAAACTCAGTCCACAAAATGTATGTTATGAACAGCAGGAATGACAAACATAGTCTTAATTTCATTTTTCTTTTGTTGATTGACAATTTTATGCACAAGGTGGTTCATATGAAAATCAGTTAAGTGTGCAAGAATTATGAATATAAATCTTTCCCAATGAGGTACAATAATGGTTAAAGAAAAAAAAGGAATTTTGTTTTTAATTACTAAGCAGGACATATCACAAAGTGGTATAAAAAAACTTTCAAAAAGAATACTACTCAATTTCAGTTAATACTGGCTTAGAATTTGCCCTTTTCTGATATGGTAATTCCAGTTCATCTTAAGGCACAATATTATAAGAAACACAACATTCTTTAAATAGAAATACCACTATTGACTTAGGCTCAGAACATTTATAATAACAGGAGATAATATGGAACATGATACCTGCTATAGTTTGCTATTTAAAACATTATGTTTATGTTGAATTGGTAGCTTTTTTTTTGGTGGTGGTGGTGGTACTAGGAAATGAATCCAGAGGCATTTTCAGTTGTGGTAAGTCTTTGTAAGTAAAAAATCACCTGTCAAGGAGCAAATCTTCATGTGGTCCTTGATTTAGAAATTATGATTATCCTAAAACTGCTGATAAGAAAATGTATGTCTTTGAATAAATAAACTTAGATGAATATTTGTATCTTTCAATGGAAAAACGCATGGCCAGCTTCTACCTCAGTAACTGTGAAATGAAATTCCAGTAAATTGTCTAAAGTATTTCTACTTTATTTACCTCTTCTGGCATAGGTTAATATTAAATCATCAAAGAATTATAACAAATGAAAAGAAATCTGAATTTTTAAAAATTGTGAATAGGAATGAAGATGTTTTCATTTGCAGAGGGACACAAGTGATCAACTCTGGGCATTTCAGTAAGTCCAATCTTTTTTTTGAAAGCTACCAGTTCATCCCCAGTATCACAAAAGAAAAGAAACAAAACATGGTTTTAAACCTTGTATAGTGGCACATACCTATAATCCTAGTACTTGGAAGACTAAAACAGGAGGATTGCAGGTTTGAGCCAGCCTCAGCAACTTAACAAGCCCCTCAGCTACTTAGTGAAATCCTATTTCAAAATAAAAAAAATAAAATGGGGCTGAGAGTGTACCTGGGAGGTAGAATGCCTCTAGGTTCAATCCCTAGTACCAAAAAAAAAAAAAAAAAAAAAGAAAAGAAGATAGATAAATGCTACCAGTTAGCCAAGCGTGGTGGTGCATGTTTATAATTCCAGTATTTGGGAGGCTGACATAAGGAGGATCACAGGTTCAAGGACAGCCTTAGCAAGTAGTGAGAGTCTCATCAACATAGTGAGACTTTGTTTCCAAATAAGAAATAAAATCAGGCTAGGAGTGTAGCTCAAAGGTAGAACACATCCCTTCTTTAGTGGACTGAGCCCTGCTCTAGGCCCAATTGATTAAGATAATGCCACAAGGTATGACCTAAGAAGCACTCATTTAACATTAATTAGTCCTTTAGTAACATTCTCTCCAATATCTATCACTTCACAAAGGATGCTTCATTTATTGATGTGATCATCTGAACACCTCAGTGCAATAACAGTGATATGGTTCCTTTTGGATTTAAAGATGCAACAAAACAGGTTTTTCCTAGTTTCTAAAGATATATTCATTAAAAGCATAAAGAACAGAAATGTGTTGATATTCATGCTAATAACAATAAAAATAACACTTGTGTAGTTTGTTTTCTAATAGAAATTATATTGCTTTTCTTCCTCCTCACACTAAAGACTATAATGACATAAATCAAATAAGAGAAGCTTTCTAGTATGAAACCTGTCAAAAACAAGTGACACGTCTTAATTCATTGCCATTGTTGTCAAATCAGATTTGAATCCATGACTGAGCAACTGTCTTCTCCAAAATATATAACCTCAACCCAATGTATAACCTAACTTCCTTTTCAAAGACCTTTAAACTAAGTTCTCTGCAGTAGTTCTGCAGGGTGAGAAAGGTTATCACTTGCATTTTACTTCAAGAGTACAGTTAACTATTTGAATGAAGAGAAACCTGACATAATCTCTTCTGATCAAACTTGTTTTGGTTCCAATAGCACAACAGGAGGCTATTGGAAATGCCCCTACCCCATCTCTGTGCAGAATAATTAAGCTGAGATTGGTTTGAATTCTTTTATAATTATCCCTCTCACCATGCTGTTGGGCTTGAGAAGTTAATTACAACCATTTTCATGCCCATAATGTAGAAATGATCTCTCTGTTATGCACAGATTTGACGTCTGTAGAAGGATGTTAGATGAAGGTGCTTGGCTATATATATTCCTTCCCCTTGACAGTAGCTGGGTGACTATAAGGTATTATTTTTAGCATTTTAGAAAGTATTTCAATCATTTATACATGAATGCAAAGAAGAAATAGGTGAAATTATTTAAAGACAAGAGTTTCATAAAAAAGATATTTAACTTAAGGTCAGAAGTCATTGCAAATTGTCATGGGTACTCTTATAGAATGTATAGCAATTTGCTTCTTTGAATTATAAATAGTTGTACTCCAAACTGAAACAAGATTTATTATAAATACATTCTTCTCCCAAAAAGTTGCATTAAAATGTACTATAAGAAAGTTCAATTTTAGAAATAAACATAAATTCCCTTAAAATCCCCTGAAATTCCTATTGTAAAATGTAGATGAATATAAAAGAAACTTATTGCACAGCGTCTAATTAAAAAGCTATATTGTTTCAAGACATAAAAGATAATTTTAATGTAATTTCCCTCAAAAGAGCTACCAGATTATTATATGTTAGTCTGACTTTTTTGAGCAATATTTTTGGATTTTGACAATGATTTATTTGGCACACTATATTTACTATATTTCTATGTATGAAATTTTTGTACTTTTATTGGTGCACTATAGTCTTACATCATAATTCAGTTCATGATACTGACATACATGCACACAATACTTGGTGAGCTTTCCCCTGGCTGCTACCCCATTCCCTCTCTCCTTTTCTCATACAATAAGACTTTGAGATTGGCATTGACATACGCACATATGCACATAATGAATCTGAATAGTTTTGTAAGTTAAAAAGCAGAATGTATTAAAGTTAAATATAGCTTACCAATTTATTTTGTTTTAAATGATGATATTGCTGCAATAAAATTATAAATTTTCGAAGGGTATCTTAAACATACCTACTCAAAACTAAAGATTGATAATATAATCATGTTTTTCTCAGGATCGTGAAAAGTCTACTCACTGTATGGTTTTGTAATTATATCAGAATTTCCTTAAGTAAATATAGATAAATATGTTATCATCCGGAAAAAATCTTCCTCTTACAAAAGTTGACTCATTGTTAATATTTGAATGATATCTTTGGAAATGTGAATCATACACGTTTCTGACAAAATTGTGATGATCCATGGTCTAAAATACTTGAGCAATAAACTACTTCATCTGTGCATTATGACAAAGATTTACAAGGAAGATAGTTGCTAAACAGTAATAGAAATGGTAGTAATGAGAGTGATATTGCAGAACTAGTAAAGAAAGATATAGTGGTCACTACTCCATAGTATTTCAGGTAGACTGACAGAAACATGTCACCAATTCCCTTTGCTCGGTACCAGGAATTATATAGAGAAAACAGGAGTTTTATTCTCAAGTATTTATACTCCTTGCTTCTCTGTTCTAGTCTCTGAGCTCTTGCCCCCATCCTCTGAGCCATTCCTTCTTATTCTCTCTCTCTCTCTCTCCCCCCCCTGCCTCCTTCTTATTCTCCCTTTCTCTCTCCCTCTCCCTCTCCGTCTCCGTCTCCCTCTCCCTCTCCCTCCCTCCCTCTCTCCCTCTCCCTCTCTCTTTTCAGTACTGGGGATGGAACCCAGGGGCATTCTACCTTGTAGCTACACCCCTAGCCCTATTTTGTTCTTTATTTGGAAACAGGGTCTCTCTAAGTTGTGGAGGGCCTCACAAGCTGCCTGAGGCTGGACATGAACCTGAGATTCTCAGCTTCCTAAGTACTGGGATTACAAGTGTGCCCCACCATGCCTGGCTTCCTCCTTATTCTTAAGAAGAGGCACATGTTTCTAGCTGAGTAGCATTTTTGGACTGCTTCCTGCCCATAATGGTTCAGGAATCTAGGAGTTACTTTTTATTTAAATATCTCTTTCATTTTGAGTTTCAAGCAAATGGTCATTTTGACAAGACTAAACTCATCAAACTTTGAAGATTTTCCATGAATTGTATTCAGATTTGCTCCTTAATTCAAAAAGCAAACAACTGAGTTCAAGGCCTGCTACTTCCTAGTTTCCTTGAACTGTGAGCCAAGGTGCTGGAAACCAAGGTCCCTAACATTATGAGAAGCACCTTGCTTTAAAGGAGAAGAGCTAGAAGACATTGTCTTAAGTCTTTCTGATCTATTAACAGAATCTTCAGCTCTGCCACAGATAGAAAAATCTTTATCCTTAGTTTCTTCTCTGCCCTGAAATAATTACTTACTTAAGAACATTTTGCCCACTACAGAAGCTTGAAAAGAGATACAGTTTTATTTCCAAACCCCATTACCTCTTGAGGTTGAAATATCTTCTCTCAATTTCCCTTGAAATGGGCAATTCCTTCTTCAGTATTGTTCTCTCATTCTAAATTTATCATGGACAGTGAAAAGAAATATTTGGCATATTTTACATTTTTCCTGAAATCTCCATAACATCTTCAAAGAGTTCATTAGATATATTTTGAGTTTTTATTACCATAAACAAGCAGGATGCCAAATATCCTGATAGATCATAACATGTGTCACCTTTTTTCAGCATTCAATGACAATTTTTCCCTGTTTTTTTTTTTTATGTCTAGTAACAAATTTCAGGCAAATGGTCCTTTTGACAAGACTAAACTCTTCAAACTTTGAAGATTTTCCATGAATAGTATTCAGATTTGCTCCATAATTCAAAAAGCAAACGACTGAGTTCAAGGCCTGCTACTTCCTACTTTGCTTCAAGTGCTTCAAGACTTTGTCCCTCTTCCCAAAACAAATAGCAAATGTTTTTGGATCGGTACAGTTTTTAAGCACAGACAGGATTTATAATGTAGCACATGTGATCATTGAAATAGCACTACACCTGTTTTATTTCAATTCACATGCTACTGTAGACGCCCTAAAACTCATGTGTATCCCTAAAACATATATGTAAAACTTAATGTTCAATGCGACAGCATTTGAGGGTAAGGCCTTTGGGAGTAATGAGTTCCTATTAGAAGGCCTCTCCTGAAATTAGTGCTCTTATAAAAAGAAATTCAAGAAAGTCCTCACTCCCCATCTGTCATGTAAAGATGTATGATTTTTATAACATCTTGATATCTAAAACAATTTTCCCTCAAATAAGCTATAAGTTTTAATATAAACCATGTAGTTTTGGTACATGGTTTAGCTTTTGTCTGAATCCTTGATATACATATCTAGTACATTTATTTCCAGCATTTTTCTTTTTAATAATAAAGCATGTGTTATTATTCCCCACTTGAACCAGTTTAATACGTTTCTAAAGTATTTTAGGGTAAAAGGAGTTTATTATGATTTACATAGTTGTTCATTTGCATTTTATGTGTTCTTTACTTCTAAATTCAAATTGCTAGCTTAGACTTCTGAATGTCATCTACTCTGGATGGCCATCCTGGCCAATGTTGGCTACAACATTGTAGACACTAGTACCTTTGTAGACATTTGTTCCAGGGCAGCTGGAAGGTCATGAAACTTATGCAATTGCAAGGACTCCATGCTCTGAAGAACCTCATCTTTGATTTAATACACAGTTATTACTGTTTTGACATTTTAAAATAATTTTTAAAAAGAGGATCCAATTTTCTTTTGAGAGGTCTAATACGTCAGTTTTAATTAAAGCTTTGCTCCCTTGATTGAATTCCTCTTATTTGAACTAAGTGATTTTTGTTCCATCCTTGAAAGGAGGTGTTTTGTCCAGACCAAGCTCCTATTCATTGGGTTGTCTCCTTGCAAGGAAGCATCTATGTATCACAAATAAAACAATACAAAACACTGGCAACTAGCTGGCCCAGAAAAGCTCCATAATTATTTTTTATCCTTGGATTTTGTTAAAACACACAAATATTCAAATCTCACAGTTCAATTGCTCTATAGTTACACTTATATTTACCTTTCCTAAAATCATATATTTCTTTTTTTTTTTTTTTTTTTTTTTTTGCAGTACTGACGATTGAACTCAGGGGCATTCTACCTCTGAGCTACATCCCCAGCCCTATTTTTTATTCTTTATTTTGAAACCAAGTCTCACTAAGTTGCGGAGTGCCTCACTAGGTAGCTGAGGGAACCCGGATCCTCCGGTCTCAGCCTCCCGGAATGCTGGGATTACAAGTGTGTGCCACCACGCCCAGCTCCATATAATTTTTCTATACCAATTAATGTTATGTAAATATTGACTATCCTCTGATATAATCTCAGTGATTTATCAATTTATTTTTAAGGTTTGCTATCAACCAAAATATAAGTGAGTGGGCACAAGGAATATTTTCATTATATCAAATTGTTGCATATTAATTTAACTAATTTATTACTTTGTTTCAAAGTTACTTTTACTAAAATCTTCTGACTAGTTCCACAGAGACATCTAGATTAAAGAAAATGTTTTGTAATGTATCATGAGCAGAAATTAAGTAGCAAGTCAAATGATTCATTTATCTTCATATATAACCTATTTTTTCCTGAGAAGCATGTGTCTTTTCTAAAAAAATGCAGGAAAATAACAGAAGAATAATTATAAATACATTTTAATGTCTACTATTTAGGATATGAGAAATCCCTTGAAGTGAGGGGAAAATATGTTGCAATGAGATCTCCAAATTGCAAGTTACATAGTAACTAATCTTTGAATTACTTGGTAATATCAAGTATAATTATCAAGTAATTTGTAGGAACATATAATTCCCCTGTAATTATAGAGCTATTACATATGCCCTACAAAATAGGATGCTAGTACAGCCTTACCAATCTGGAATCATTGCTTTCTTTTAACATTCACTAACTGTGATATTCATGAATGAAACATCTGACTTCTAAGTGAAAAGCTCCAGATGCATTACATACAATAGCCATTCTCTCAATAGAAAGTATGCCTTATTCTCATCATATGTAAAAAGAGATTCTTCCCACCACTGACTATTAAAACATCCTAAATTGCTATTCTGCATGTATAATTATTATATGAAAAATGGCACATATATACAAAAAGGTTTGCAATCTCATATTCCATCTACTTTTCTTAGAGTCTGTTTTGTGTACACTTCACAATTCTCTTTTATCCAAGAATATTTGGAGCTACTTGGTTTATTTTGGCAGAAATCTAAAAATAAATGAATATGTTTTCAATGGAAATGACACTAGTGTAACATGATTTAAAACTGAAAGTTATAGCTTCAAAGAAAAAAAATCAGATATAATATTGTTTTTCAGATTTATTTTATGGTTGTACTACCTTTTCACGAGAATGTATCTTATCATAACATCTGATATTTGGGGGAAGACATAGGTGTAATCCTTTACTTTATGTATTCTAATGTCTCATCCTTCATTTCCATGTCCAGTCATCAAAGCTAAAGGATTGTAGTTGCTGTTACAGGCAGTACCACCCAAGGCTATTAGCACCACCCAGGACAAGGATGATTTCAGTTCTTCTTTTTGTTTTTATTCTTTGTTCTTTATCCTTTGGCCAATAGGTATTTTGCTTATCTTGTGAGCTCAACTATTTGTGGAAAAGGTGACTCAGGTGGTAGAATCTACCACAGTGTTAGAAAAAGAAGTCTCTATAATGAACTTCTACAATTAAAAGGAATACAAAAACTTGTACCTGGGTTACAGTTACAAATTATCTTCAAGCCCAATTATTTTCCTGATTTATAATCACAATCAAATTCTTAAATGTTTCATTATTTTTCCTTACTAGAGGGCATCTGATTAAAAAAGCAAGAAAACAAGCAAATAAGCCCAATTTATTTCTTGTTTGTTTGTTTTTCCCCCCATAAAGCAAATTGTATTTCAGAA
Source organism: Graphiurus murinus (assembly GCA_004027655.1). Classification (NCBI taxonomy): domain Eukaryota; kingdom Metazoa; phylum Chordata; class Mammalia; order Rodentia; family Gliridae; genus Graphiurus; species Graphiurus murinus. The sequence continues at coordinate 84,760 of PVLC010003803.1, forward strand.
TCTCTGCTAAAGATCTGAAGAACTGGTTCTAAAAATAAACAAGGGAGATCTGTGATTTATTTACCATTAAAAATTGAAGAAAAATTAGTAAATGGTACTTTCAGTAGTCTTTACTTAAGTTGTAGCATCCTAGTAGTTGATTTGTAGTCTATATTAAGTAGTAGAAAGTTTTTATTTTTTTTTACCTTTTCAAATGAACACCTTTATTTTAACTATAATTGTAATTATTTTTGAATTTCATTTTATGTAATGCAAAATCAATGAACTACAAAATCTGATATTTTTCATTGTAAGAAAAATTATGAGCAGCAATAGTCATTTTAGGCTTATGCACTCTACCACTCCTTGTACACCTTATGATCAGTGCCTTTGTTAGCAATATGAGCAAATTTACATGAATAAAACTGTAAGCACTGCCTCGCACAGGGCCTGGTAGTCAATGACAGGTTCAATTTTCTCAGGGCAATATCAACCTAAGACAGGGCTCGTTGAAGGACTTATTGAGACCCCATGGCGGGTAAGATTATGCACCTGGTAGGAAACAACCTAAGACAGGCACAGTCCTTCGTGCATTTTAAAATTAAAATGGGGGAGTTGTGTGAGCTCAGTTTGGCCCTTTCCCTCCTGGCAGTTGCTATCTGCATATATGAGTAATTATACTGATTATTCTGCTATGGCTACTTTGACGTCTCGAAATCTGGTGATTGCTCCTAGGATGCATAGATGAAAGACCCTCCTACTTCTTAGAAAATAAATATATGACCCTAAAGTTTTATGGTTTTATGACTCTAGAAAGTTTGCTTGACCAGGCTATGTTAAGAATGTGGGCTATACGTCGAAAACGAAGAAGTGGTGCTAATTGTGCTCTGACAATGGTTGATATGTCATAAATGTATACGTAACCCTGTTGTACTCAAGAAATATATAAAAAATCCGTGCTGAATAATAAAAATTAAAAAAAAGAAAAATTATGAATTTAGCTGGGCATGGTGGCACACACCTTTAATCCCAGTACTAGAAAGACTGAGACAGGAGGATAGCAGGTTTGAGACTAGCCACAGCAACTTAATGAGACACTGTTTCAAAATTAAAAAAAAAAAAAAAACAAAACTAAATAAAAAAGGGCTGAAAGTATAGTTCTGAGGTAGAATGCCCCTGGGTTCAATCCCTAACACCTAGTACCAAAAAAAAAAAAAAAAAAAAAAAAAGTACACATACATATACACATATATACATATTGGGAAATCCTGAAGATGTGTTATCATTTTTGCTCCACGATTACAGAAATTGAGAATCACACTTTCTTCAAGATTACAGGGCATTGGCAATGCTAGGTGTCCTTGATAGCCCTCTACCTGCCATCCATTTTTCTTTCTACACTATCAAGTCATTTACAATATTCAGTTTTATTTAAAGTTACCCTTTATTAATTTTATTTAAAAATGATAAATAATAATAAAATAATAAAAGTTATTTATTCCTATTGGCAAGAGAGGAGAGATAGAAGTGAAGAAGAGCAGAAATTCTCTGGTATGTTACTTTAGTCAGCCCCAAGTAATATATTATAATAATCATGCTGTATCCATTTATATTTTGCCACACATTTAGAGTTCACTAAAATTAATAAACAGGAAATTTTAGATAGGAAAGTTACAGAATTTAATTACCTACCTTTTCACATTTAGGAATAGTGAAACTATATGCATAGGATATGAAGTTACATCAGGTACTGCCCAAATTACTTTTAGTACAAAAATCATGTACACTAGGAATATAAAAGTGATGGGAGGAAAAACCTTAAATGTCTTTAAATGCAGAATGGGAAATGTCTGACACCCATTGCTTTATAATTTTCTGTCACTACATTAAAATATAAAATGACAAATTACATTTGCATGCTTTCTAAATTCTTAACATAAATTTTATATATATGCATGGTACGCTAAGAAATACTATGTACATATAAGTATGAATTACTTTGAATCTCATTATGATGTATAACTACTATGTACCAATAAAAAATTTGTCCTAAAAGTATATACACAGATTATATTTTATTTCATTCTTACTAAAGTCCATACATCTTCATGTAAAGCTAAATAACATTATTTGTCACAATTTTTGTATTACGGCCTAATGAAGTGGAGGTATGTTGCACTGAAAATAAAGAGGCTGGAATTTTACCTCCAGTTCAGAAACTAAGTATACATGTGACTTTGGAGAAAGTATGCAACAAAACCTTTCTCTCATTTCTGCAAAACAGCTCCATGCCCAGTCAGTATCATTTGAAAAATGATAAAATTGGACTAAATGACCTATAAAGTCCTAGATGTAATATGTCGTGATTTTAATGCATGTGAATGTAACATATTTCTACACAGCTAAGATACATTGGTATTCAGTGTGTTACAAGGTTCCCAATTCTTATTTATAAGACATGGATCCTGGGTAATGCACTGTGGCATGAAATTCATAATAAATACATAAATATACGAATGAATAATGCAGAGTCCTTGATCCTTAACCCTTGCCAACATCTCTCATTAATTGAATGGCTAATTCTGAAGTAAGCATCAACTACAGTATCTGGTTTATTCCATTTAACTTTTAAATGAAGAGGCTCCTACTGTGAACTTAAAATGTAACAATTTATAATAAAAAACACCATTCTGTTCAAAATCCTCAAATTTTACCTTTATAAAAAATACCTATATATTCATTTAGGTATATTTTTTAACAGTTTTTTAGACATATTCCCAATTGCTGCACAAACCATAAACATTTCAAAAGGGAATGTTTGATACTGAAGCAAGCAATTTTTCTCCCACAATAGAGTAAGAAACAAAATGAAACAAATTTATATGAATAATATAGTTTCTGAGACTGAGTAGTTAAGAAACATATACTTTTAACCTAGTTGTGGTGGCACACACCTGTAATTGCAGTACTTGAGCGGCAGAGGCGTGAGAAGCAGAGGCAAGAGGATCACAGATTTGAGACCAGCCTCAGCAATGGAATGAGACTTTCAGCAATCTAGGAAGACCTTGTTTAAGGAAAATAAAAAATAATTAAAAAGGGCTGGGGATGTAGCTCAGAGGTAGAATGACCCTGAGTTCAATCCTCACTACTATAAAAATGATAGTTTAAAGAAAAAAAAAACAAGTACTTTACTTTGATTAAAAAAATCAATCAAAAAATCAGTTGAATCAATTAAAAACACTAGCAAAAGCCTTAAAACTGGATACTTGCAGATTATACAACTCATTTTCTAAGCTAAGGCAGACCATGCAATTTAAATTCTTATCTGAGTCTCATGAGTTATGGATTTACTCTATTTCTTTCTGTTTAACTTTCTCAAATATGCACTCTGTGAAGCAAAGCCACATTATTTTAGAAAGCCAATTTATTCAGTGTATTCAAAACTGATACTGCTCTTAGTGTCTCTGGTTTGAGGTATGTTTCTCTTCCATATGTTAATATATTCATTAGAAAATATAGTGACTACTTTGATCTGCTCACTGAAATGCTCAGCCAGGAAAAAAAAATCAATCAAAATAATTCTTGTAAAAATAACTGAAGGAAATAGCTTTTCTTTCATTTTTAATATTTGTCTCTTTAAGAATTTTTAAAAATTTTATTGGTGCATTGTGATTAACCATTTTGATGAAGTTCAAGGTGATAGAGGCATACACACACAAAGCACTCATTGAGCCTTCCTCCAGATCCTGCCCTATTTCCTCTCACTCCAGTCCTTTTCATGCTCAGTACAGTGATTGGCATTGATGTTTTTGTATGTATGTGATTTTTTTTTTATAATAAACGTTTCTAATTTGTATGAAATCTAAACTTTCTTTAGCCTTCTAGGTTTTACCTTGCTTAAACAGGGCTTCTCTATCCTCTAAACTATACAAATATTTGGTTATGTCCATTGAGGTCCTCCTCCCGTCTCCCTCAGTTAGGTCTCCTTCTTCATTCATCTGTTTCTCCTCTTTTGTCTGGAGTCCCTCCTCTGTCCTGTTTTCGTTCTAGCTTCTGCATATTAAGAAGAAAATCCAATTTTTCACTTTTTATGACTGATTAATCTCACTCAGCATAATGTTCTTCCAGTTTCATCCATTTCCCTACATGTGACATAATTTTGGTCTTCTTTACGACTGAGTAAAATTCCATTTTGTACATATCCCATAATTTTATAATCCATTCATCTGTTGATGGACATTTCAGCTGGTTCCATGGTTTGGTAATTCTAAATTGTGCCACTATAAACCTAGATATGCATGTATTACTCTGGTAGTTTGGTTTCCATTCTTTTGGGAAGATACCCAGGGTCATATGGTAGGTTCATTCCCATTGTTCTGAGGATCTTCCACACTGTTTTCCAAAGTGTTTTTACTAATTTGCAATCCCAACAATAGTGTATTAGAGTTCCTACTTCTCCACTTTCTCACCATTCTAATTGGGATTAGGTGAAATCTCAGAGTAGTTTTGATTTGCATCTCTCTGATTGCTAATGATGGTGAACAGTTTTTCATACATTTATCGGCCATTTGTATTTCTTCTTATGTGAAGTGTCTAGTTCACTTGCCCATTTTTTATTGGGTTAACTTTTTTTTGAGGTGAGTTTCTTGAGTTCTCTGTATATTCTAGATATGATATTAGCCCTCTATCATAGGGGTAGCTGGCAAAAACCTCCCATTCTGTCGGCTCTCTGTTGAGGTTCTTGATAGTTTCCTTTGGTGCACAGAAGCTCTTCAGTTTAATGCAATCCCACATATAGATCCTACTTTTAATTTCTTGTGCCTTTAAGGTCCTACTGAGGAAGTTTTTACCCATGCCTATGTGTTGGAGTGTTTTTCCTATGACCTCTTCTAGTAGCTGCAAGATCTCTGGTATAATTTTCAGGTCTTTAATCCATCTTGAATTGACTCTTGTGCAGTGTGAGAAAGTGGGGTTTATTTCCATTTTTCTGCAAATGGATAGCCAGTTTTGCCAACACTATTTGTTGAAGAGGCTATCTTCTTTATTGTGTATGTTTTTGGCCATTTGTCAAAAATTAATTGGCTGTAAGTGTGTAGATTTGTTTCCGAATCTTCTTCTGCTCCACTGTCTTATGTGTCTGCTTTTGTGCCAATACCATACTCTGAATACCCCTGATCTTGTCTAAGAATTTTTATATTTGCTAAATATAAGTCCTTCATCAAATCTCTTTTGTACATTTCTCACAATCTATGGTTCTTTTACTCACTTTCTCACTATTTATTATCCTTGTAAAAAAATTATCTTTGAATAGTTTTAGATTTTTAGAAAAAAGATACAAAGCTAAAACAATGAGTTCCCATGTACTCTGTACCCAGTGTTCCCTATTATTAAATCTTGTATTAGTATCCAATCTGTGTTACAGTTGATAGACCAATATTGGTGTATTATTATCCACTAAGATCATATTTTATTGGTATTTCTTTAGCTTTTACTTAGTAGCCTTTTTCTTTTTAAAGATTTCATCAGGGGAGGAGACAAGATGGCGTCTGAGTGAAATACCTCTTCCCAGACGCTGTTCTTTCAAATCAAATTAGCCCCAAAACCAACTTCTTTACAGAAGGAAAAAAGCAACAAAAAGGGGCGAAAGCTGAATCACAACGGAAGAAAACTCAGATAGCCGGTCGGGGAAACATAAGAGTCCTCCAAACACCACCTTGGCGGGACTGCAAGTGAGTGCGGGCTGCCGGCCTCCAGCCGCGGGCCGCGGGCTCAGCAGAGCTGCAACCGGGAACTGCGGAGGTGAGCCTGATTCTGAGAACTGGGCACCTCAGTGGACCCAGGGACCTTGGAGAGCCGGTCAGGAAGCAAAGGAATCCTCCAAGCACCATCTCGGTGAGACCGCAGGCGCAGTGCAGGTCTTGGGCAGCGGGCCTGGCGGAGCGGGGACCCGGGGCTGTGGAGGTGAGTCCGATTCCGAGAACTAGGCACTCTGGTGGACCCAGGGACCGAGGAGAGCTGGTCTGGAAACAAGGGAGTCCTCCAGGCAGCACCTCTGCGGGACTGCAGGCGCGGCGCGGGCTGCTGACCTCGGGCTGAGGGCTGCGGGCTCCCGGAATTGGGACCTGGGACTGCAGAGGTGAGCCCAGTTCCGAGGGCTGGGCACTGCGGCGGACCTGGGGACCGGGCGTGGCGTGGGCACCTCCAGAACCCCACGCTCCACCCAGACGGGGCATCCTGCCACCGGACACAGTGACGGGAGCCTCTGGTGCGATCAGCCTAAACTCCAGCGGGACATATCCGGGGCTCCACAACAGAGCCTAAGGGACCGACTGCACAGCAAGGCTGGAACCAGGAGGCAGCAAGTGCAACTGCTTGACAGATAGAAAGAGGAGTGGAACCACACAGAGCCCAGGAAAAACAAGGAAGAGGGTGCTGCGCACCGCTAACCTGCGCACCACCTTGTGCGCCAACCCCTCCCATGCAATATCCTGCCAACTATCCAGCTATCCAGACCTCCATTGACCTATTGCGCCCCCCCAGCGACCATAGGGGAGGCAGACAACAACAGAGATAGGAGCGACAGTGATCAGTAGGTTGGATTGCACAGGCGCACCTGTACAAAGGATAGACTCAGAGAATTAGGCTGTGGAAGGAGCAGTGGGGATGAGCCAGACGCTGTGAGTGGCTAAATACACGGGGACACAGCTAACAGCCCAGGTGTGGCGTTGGCCCCGGATCTCCACGAACTACCCAGGTGGGGATTGCCGCAACACTCACAGTGACCAGAACCCCCCCGTGGAACAGTCGGCAGAAGCCCCCGCAGGCCAGTCGGAAGCTCCTGCGGGCCAGTGTCTACGTACCATCCCAAAGATGGAGCAGTGAGCAACGGTGCAAAGGAGAGAAGAGCACAGGCGTGAATCCAGCTTCTTGACAGAAGGAAGAGAAGAAATACTGGAAACTCGAACACAAACTCGGAGAGGGGAACCTGCGCGCGCTGGGAACAGCGGCTGCCATCTTTGCCGCCAGCCTCTCCCACAAACTTCCTGCTAGCTACGCAGATCATCATTGTCCGATCGCACCCCCAGCCATCAGAACGGGAACAGGCTGAGCTGCAGGGAACGGTAAGTCGGGCTACGCACACCTCGGGTGCAGGGTGCGGGACTCACAAAACAAAGGATAGACTCAGCCATCTGCCCTGCTAGAGCCTAGACAGGGCCAGAAGGGTGGAGGAACCCACTGCTCACAGGGTATCTGGAAAGGCCTGGCTTTTAGACTGCTAAAGCAAAAAGCAGAGACAGAGACACAGCCAGACCCAGTGGAGAATCTAGAGACATAAACTAGCAGTGGGCAATTCTCTGCCTGCACTGACAGAGCAAATTAAAATAAATAAATAACGCCAAAGACACACGTGAAAATTTAAGCTCGGTGCTTACGACCTAGCAGAGCTTTGGTTTTACTGTCTGTTTGCTATTTGTAGATTTTTGGTTTATTTTCTTTTTTTTTTTTTTGATTTTGGTTTCTGGTTTTGTTTTGTTTTGTTTTCTTCATTCTCTTTTGGTGTTAAGTTTTAAATTTGATCTGTCTAAGCTGTGTTATTGCTTTGATGTGTCTATGTTTGCTTGGATGAATACTTGCTTTGTTATCTCTTGCTTAGGTCATTGAACCCCCTCCTTACCCCTTTTACAAGCCCCCCCCCCCC